>JAULCC010041103.1:0-15193 GCA_032358795.1 Nuttallia obscurata | reverse complement strand
CAGATACATGTTGTAGTAGATTGGTAGAAGTAAATGTCTGACAGATACATGTTGTAGTAGATTGGTAGAAGTAAATGGCTGACAGATACATGTTATTATAGACTGGTAGCAGTGAATTGTTGACAACTTACGGAAGACTGGTGGTGACTTCAAAACTTCATAATTTACATATCAGACTTTTAACTTCAGACACCACACTTCATAGTTGATATTTTTTGAAATGTGAAGTTTGAAGTGTGAAGTGTAAAGTATAAATATTGTTTTTCAGACTTCATACCTCACACTTCATATATATATGTGCAGATTACATGGCATGTTAACTACAGTTAGAAGCATAGTTACTATGTATATGTATATTACTCTGATTGTTGAAATGATGAAATGACTGTTTTTTATGGGGCCAGAGGACTTATATTACGAATAAACCAGTATCGTATTGTACTTTACAGTTGTCTGTCCTCAGTCAGGAAGCTGAACGTGTTTTATCATTCACATCCATTTACAAATTATGTTATCTAACTTTATCAGCTGATATTTTCAGTATTTTGCATGCACAGAGTAACACAACAACTAAAAAACAATAATGAAGAAAGAAACGTGATTATCTATTGATATTGATCAAACGCTATTGTCATGTCGTTTACAAATGCATTTGATAGACGCTGAGATTACTAATGAAGCTCAGTTAGCATTGTTAATAGCTATATTGAATCCAAGAATAAGAGAAACAGTCACACGCGAAATAATTGCAACGAGGTATTCCGACAATCGATGGTGAACACCCTATCTAAATACTCGTATTGCATGCATATGTTAGACTGAGCGAATGGAAAATAATATATACATGGATAAATATAGTGATATCATAGAATAGGACCCGTGCTTGAGCGGGCGACTCTGAGATGAAAGACAATTCTACAATCATTGCAACAATATAATGTACGTATATAAACTTACCAAATAGCATTTGAAAATTATTTAGAATTAAAACAAAAACAACACTTTAAATTGAGCTGAACTCTGTAGTCTCACATGTCTGATCAGGGAATTATTCTTCGACTATGTTTTATACTGTTTATCTATGGAACAAATCATTTCAAAATACCACTGCATGCTAGATATACGCCGTTGTTCCAAATCAAAAAAGAGAAAAAAAATGTTAGAATCGAGTCTTGAACCCGTGGCAGGGTATTGGAAGCAAGTACGGAACTGATTGAGCTATATCGCTTCACACAATGTAGGATCAGGAAACAGAAATAAACCAACCCGTACCTCGACATCAATACATTATTCAAACAAATTACCATAAGAATACGTAAAGTGTTTTCCAGTCAGTTTAGTAATCGAATTCATCAACTCTTTTAACTTATGAAAGTTCCAAAAAAAATAGATAAACTAAACAAAACCCGAGAGAATAATCTATGACATTAACAATAAGAATTATGTTGTGGTAACTGAAATCGTGCACCACATAAGGGAATAGATTAAATGATTAAAAAAAAAACAATCAATAAAAACATACAACAAATACTTTCTTTTTGTAAAACTTTATTGTCAAGGGATGAAAATATCTTGTATCGAATAATCTTGAAAAAATTAAAAAAAGTCACGTGCCCCTCCATGTACGGAAAAAATATCATATTCCAGACAGTGCGCCCAGCGTCGGCGGGGCGACAATAACACTAGAGGCATACGTCGGCGGGGCGACAATAACACTAGAGGCATACGCGACAGTTTGCATGCCGTCGGCATTAAATATTACCCTCCCCCTTATTTATACTTGCAACATATCTGTGTATAATGTTTAGCATGTATATGTTTCAGTCCAACTAACATCTACTTCAGTTGTTGTTTTATGTTTCTGTTTAGTAAGCATATTCCAAAAGTTTGCACATTATCAGAACTCTATATAAGGTACGTATATATAGTGCTCTAAACTTCTTACCTTACCTCCTACTCCTATGCAGTGGGTGCACAAAATAATTTGCACAGTGAATCAATTATTTCACTTAAAAGGGTTTTGTTAGGTAATTGTGGTGGAAATACGTGTGTGTTCTATTATTTCCTCCCTTTGTTTAATATATTTACAACATTACATTGCGTTTTCTTAGTAATACAGCAATCTACCTATAACAACAGAAAAAAGTCAATTTACACTAAAAGTAGTATACTGATCTAACATCTTTACTTTTTCTGTAAAGTAAGTGATGTTTAATGTTTATGGTTAACAACAGATGGTTATATTATATAGAAATGAATATTCTGAGGAGGGCGGGATGTCTAAATCTAGCAATAGTTTACCCTGAAAACTAGCTATATCATTTATTTTTTTTCATTTTTCTCAAAAATTCTCTTTTCATTCTCATTTCATTTGCAATCTGTAAGTAAAGCTTTACATAAATCATTCCACTTTATTTTGGCCTCTATTGAGTATGGGTACATTATCGCAATGCCTTGTAGTAATAAAGCAATTTTTTCGTGGAAACATAGGCCGTCTTTCAAGGAAGCTGTCGATTTACACCAAAAGGAGTATAATGACTTATCATCAGCCTAAAGCATTCAAATGTAAAGACATCCAGAACAAAATTATGATCAAGAATTCCAGAGAGTTCAGATGTCTGATGGGTAACGGGACGCGCAGAGTTCCCCTCGGCACTATAATTGAAATGTGTCAAGGAATAAAGTGCTTTGAATATAGCTGATTAAAAAATATTGTTTTTAATTAATACTACTGAACTCTGGTCAGTAAGTCCAGTCCGCGACCCTAGCGCATATGCACCCATCCAAAGAATCTAGCCCACGAGTTGAGCCTACAAACCCAGTCCAGGGTTTACATGATCCTTTCTCACTGTCCATGGATTGACAGTATTGCAACAAAAGCATTTTAAACTTTAGCTCGGAGGATTTACACTTATTTTATAGTAGCTTCAGTTACAACGGCAACTGTTCAAACCTACCGACATGGGCCTCTGGCAATTTGCAAACTAGGCCGCCAGGGCGCTTTTTGCTATATTATTCTAGGAATCGCCAGCTTTGAAATAAATCGCACTAGCATAGCAAAATTAAATAGAGGTAACAAAAAGTTGGGTATGGGATTGAACTATGAACCCATACCCAACTTTCTCGGACATCGATAATCAGAAAATCGATAAAGGCATGCAATAGAAATATATAGGGATATTTTTTTATATGTAAGATTTCAAAAATACTTATAAAAAGGTCTAAACTCTCCGACGGCATGATAAAGATAATTTTTTGTCTGTTTTCTGGATATTTTTTTATAATTTTAAAACATGAACTTTTTGGTCATTTTTTAATTTTTAGGTAAATTCGCCATTTTGCACTGTGAAACTTGTGTACAAACTGATGTTTAAGATTTTATATATATATATAAAGTCTAAAACTTTCCGACGGCTTTCGTTAGAAAATTCATTTGTCTTTCAAATAGTATAATACAATTTAAAATTATTTTTATACAATTTTTTTTTAACTTTTTGTGTACCCAGTGTATTTTTCTTTCGCGAGAAAGTTTGCACCAAAAGTGTGTTGAGTTGTCATGGATACGAAAGCTACTATATAAGAGTTTATTGTGTAGGCACGTTGCTACAAGTTTGTATATAATGCTAGACTGACGTGGTCTCATTGTTGCAATATTTAGTATACATGTATACTGTAACAGAAAATGATATAAATTAAAATGAAAAAAGAAGAGAAAATCAACAACAACTAAAATAAAATTCAAATTTATTTCTCTTCAATTATTTGACCTCACCAGATTCGGGTTAATGTTCCTTCTTAGGTTATGCTAACACATACATGAAAGTTATGTGTATATACTGTCCGTATAAGTGAAAACAGTGTAGACATCTAGATTTTTATTTTATTTATTTATCTGACAGAATATCATTTTTCTTACTATTACGAACAGTTTGGATTCGCATAATTTGAATTAACTTTCTTTACTATATAAGATTTGCTCTTCCATTTCAAACCATTATTTATTTGTAATAGTCTATTTTGTACCTTTCTGAAATAAAAATATTTTTAAACTGATGTTCTTTCTTTGCGTATTTAACCTCAGTGTTGCCTACCAATACTTTAGGCATAAGCTTCGGGCAAGTGCATGAAGCTGAGGCTTTCGTCATCGTCCGTCCATATGCTGCTGAACTTACTGAACCTGCTATAATTTAAATAAATATTGATTCTGATCATTCGTCATTCATTGCATGTTCCGTCACTTGTTTGCCGTGGCTACCTACCTTTCGCTGTGAACTATCAAATACTATTTCTTTTATCTGTGCATAAATAATTATAAAAAATTTGAGAAAAGTAAATTTCGTAAATGTGTTGCTACAAAAAACTTACTTTAACTAATAAGAACAGAACAGAACATTTGGGTGGACATACGACATGGCTATCGATTTAGATTAAAACATTTTTCTATTTTCGTCGTCTTGCTAAATGAATCCGTTGCAAACAATTGAGCTAATTTAATTTGATTTCAGATTTCATAGTATCTTTGTAAATGATTTGTTACAACAGTCTTCAATCGACGTTATCACTGACGGCTCATAACGAGGTCATCCAAGTAAGTTCAAAATGTGGACGATGGAGAAAAACGCCATGATTAACTATAGCATCGCCATTTTCGGATTCTGTTGTCTTACGGGGTATGGCTTTGAAATGGTGTAAATTCTAAAATTGAACCGTGGGGATAAATATAAATAAACGCTTGGATTGAGGGAAATATTACAAGAAAGATGTCCTTCTAGAGTTTTGTTTCTGTGTATTTTCTTTGGCAAAGAGGCATCTAGTAAGAATGTTCAGTGTGTGTTGATTTAATGGAAGTAATAAATTAAGTATTCTGCAGTTTACTGAAACATCTGTTACATTGTTTGAAAAAAACCCTTCTCAACAGAGAAGCTCACTCTAATTGATTATTTTAAATGTATCATTTTAAAACTCCATTCACCGTTGTTCTCTTTGCAAGACCGCCGATAATAGCACCTGAAAGTTGATAAAGATAGCATTCTACCTATTTTGAAGTATCAGTCAAATGGCGTATTAAACATGAATAAATAAACATCCTTTCTAATGTAAGACAGAATCTTTTAGGCCTGGGGCTAAACGTATAAAACATCATTCCACAAACTTTGTCGTGAGTGCGATATCTGTCGTATGACTGGCATGTGCATGCACTATTAAATGTCTGTTCCTACACTAATAGATTTCTACAGGTTTCTATCGTTATATCTAAAATTTTGATATTAACATTCTAATAACGCTGGTACGAAAATTGTAACAATAATAAACGTGGCGTTACAACTTACGATCCAAGGTTTGTAACAATTATAAACGTGACGTTTAAACGTAGGATCCTAGTATTGTAACAGTTATAAACGTGACGTTACAACTTACGATCCTAGTATTGTAACAATTATAAATGTGACGTTACAACTTACGATCCTAGTATTGTAACAATTATAAACGTGACGTTTTAACGTAAGATCCTAGCATTGTAACAATTATAAACGTAACGTTTAAACGTAGGATCCTAGTATTGTAACAATTATAAACGTGACGTTACAACGTACGATCCTAGTATTGTAACAATTATAAACGTGACGTATAAACGTAGGATCCTAGCATTGTAACAATTATAAACGTGACGTTTAAACGTAAGATTCTAGTATTGTAACAATTATAAACGTGACGTTTAAACGTACGATCCTAGAATTGTAACAATTATAAACGTGACGTTACAACTTACGATCCTAGTATTGTAACAATTATAAACGTGACGTTTAAACGTACGATCCTAGCATTGTAACAATTATAAACGTGACGTTTAAACGTAGGATCCTAGTATTGTAACAATTATAAACGTGACGTTTAAACGTACGATTCTAGTATTGTAACAATTATAAAAGTGACGTTAAAACGTCCGATCCAATTATTGTAACACTTAAAGACGTGACGTGACAACGTACGATTCTAGTATTGTAACAATTATAAAAGTGAAGTTAAAACGTCCGATCCTAGTATTGTATATTTTAAAGACGTGACGTGACAACGTACGATCCTAGTTTTGCCACAATTATAAACGTGACGTTAAAACGTACGATCCTAGTTTTGTAGCAGTTATAAACGTGACGTTGCAACTTAGGATTCTATTTTGCAAAATTATAAACGTGACGTTTAAACGTACGCTCCTAGTTTTGTAACTATTAAAATCGTGACGTTTGAATGTATGATGCTAAATTTGTAATAATTATAAACGTGACGTTAAAACTACGATTCTAGTTTTATAATAAATATAAACGTGAAGTTTAAACTTACGATGCTAGTTTGTTATAATTATTAACGCGACGTTAAAACTCACGATCCTAGTTTTGTAAAAATTATAAACGTGACGTTTTACATTACGATGCTAGTTTTGTAATAATTATAAACGTGAGTTTAAATTTGACGATCCTGGTTTTGTAACATTTATAAACGTGACGTTAAAATTGACAATCCTAGTTTTTTTTAAAATAATAAACGTGACGTTAGAACTAACGATCCTAGTTTTGTAACAGTTATAAACGAACGTTAAAACTAAGAACATAGTTTTATAATAATGAAGAACGTGACGTAAAAACTTACGATCCTGGTTTTGCAACAATTATAAACGTGACATTAAAACGTGCGATCCTAGTTTTGTAAAAGTTATAAACGTGACGTTACAACTTAGGATTCTAATTTTGCAACAATTAAAAACGTGACGTTTAAACTTATGCTCCTAGTTTTGTTACAATTAAATACGTGACGTAAGAACTTAAAATGCTAAATATGTAATAATTATAAACGTGACGATAAAACTGACGTTCTTAACTTTGTAATAATAATAAACATGACGTTAAAACTACGATCCTAGTTTTATAATAATTATTAACATGACGTTTAAACTAACGACGCTAGTTTTGTTATAATTATAAACGTGACGTTAGAATTGACGATCCTAGTTTTGTAAAAATTATAAACACGACGTTTTAACTTACGATGCTAGTTTTGTAATAATTATAAACGTGAGTTTAAACTTGTCGATCCTGGTTTTGTAACAATTATAAACGTAACATTAAAACTTACAATGCTAGTTTCGTAACATATATAAACGTGACGTTAAAATTGACAATCCTGGTTTTATAATTATTATTAACGTAACGTTAAAACTGACGATCCTAGTTTTGTAAAATTATAAACTTGACGTTAAAAAATACGATCCTAGTTTCGTAACTATTATAAACGTGGGGTTACAACTTACGATACAAGTTTTGTCAGAATTATAAACATGACGTTAAAACTGACGATCCTAGTTTCGGTATATATATAGACGTGATGTTGAAACTATGATCCTAGTTTTAAAATAATAATAAACGTGACGTTTAAACTTACGATGCTAGTTTTGTAATAATTATAAACGTGACGTTAAAACTATGATCCTTATTAAGTTATTATTATGAACTTAACGTTTAAAATTATGATCCTTATTTTGCAACAATTTTAATTGTTACGTTAAAACTTACGATCCTAGTTTTGTAACATTTATAAACGTAACAATAAAACTAAGAACATAGTTTGATAATAATTATGAACGTGACGTTTAAACTTAATTTCGTAGTTTTGTTATAATTATAAACGTGACGTGAAAAATACGATCCTAGTTAAGTAATAATTATAAACGAAAGTTAAAATCACGATCCTAGTTTTATAATGACAATTAACGTGACGTTAAAAAATTACTATCCTGGTTTTGTAACAATTATAAACGTGAAGTTTTAACTTACGATGCTAGTTTTGTAATAATTATAAAAGTGAGATTAAATTTGACGATCCTGGTTTTGAATCAATTATAAATGTAACATTAAAACTTACGATGCTAGTTTTGCAATAATTAAAAACGTGACGTTAAAACTGACGATCCTAGTTTTGTAATAATTATAAACGTGACGTTAAAACTACAATCCTAGTTTTATAATAATTATTTACGGGACGTTTAAACTTACTGTCATGGTTTCGTAATAATTATAAACATGACGTTTAAACTTACGATGCTTTTTTTTTTTTATAACTAAAAACTTGACGTTAAAATTGACGTTCCTAGTTTTGTAATAAATGTAAACGTGACGTTAAAACTGACGATTCTATTTTTGTTATAATTATAAATCGTGCAAATTGATAACATATCGTGGTAGTTATTCAATGGAGAAGTGATGTCACTCATATACACTGGTCAATAGTTGTACTGTACAATGAAAACAGAACTGAAAATGGATATGAAAGCTTATTAAAAGGCCAAGCAGCTTTGTCTTTACCGCTTAATCAGGGTCTTCTGGGATATCATATATATGACAGTTTGCAGATGGATGAAGAAATCTAAATATCAGGGTTTTCTGATGTCTGGTTTCATTTGACCCCCCCATTTGACCCTATTTGACAAGATGACCCCAACCCTGTAATGGCCGACCAAAGGCATTACAGACCAAATCAAACGAGGCTGTTGTAAAAGAGGTGATTAAAAAGAAGACGGCCGAAATACAGTGTAAGATATTGCTAAAAGGTTGGGATCTCAAAAGGGAGTGTCCATACAATTCTGACAAAGGAATTGGGACGCAGAAAGATTTGTGCTCGATAGGTCCCTCATTTGCTGACACAAATCAGAAGGCGCGTCTGGACTCCTATTGAAAAAGGTTAAGGATTGCGATAGTCGTGTCATTTCCAACTTGTTGACGGGAGATGAGACCTGGTACTAGATGTTTGAACCCCAAAGAAGGGCTGATAACAAACAGTGGAAAACAAAGACAAAAAGGTCTAGTTGTAGCGAAAAGACAAAAAAAAAACGCAAAGAAAGTACTTTACACAGTTTTTTGTCAATTCCTGTGGTTCATTGATACAGATTCCATCCAAAGCAGAAAAGTCTTTTACAGGGCGATATTACAGACTCACAGTGTTGAAGAAAATTAGAAAACATGTACAAAAGATGCGCCCAAGCACAGGAATAAAGGGCATTTTCCTCTTGCATGACAATGCTCTAGCCAACAAATGTAAGGAGGTGGTGGCATTTCTTGACCAAGAGAAAGTGAAGTCCTTCAACCTCAGCCCTATTCGCCGGATTTGAGTCCATGTGACTTCTTCCTATTTCCTCGGCTCATGAAAATGCTTTCGGGACGGAGCAATGAAACTACACATGCCCTTGGAAGTGCAATACATCAGTGCCTGGAACAGATACTAAGGCCAGACTACTCTAATGCCTTTAGACAGTAGATTGGTCGTTTACAAAAAATGTATTTCTGTATAGGGGGAATTTTTGATGGGTTGTAATAAACTGATTTTGTGTACTTTTTGTTGTGTTTATTGTTTTTACCATATAACATACATTTTTGAAAGACCCTCGTAAGTTGCATCGCTATTATTGCCATTGGCAAAATGTAAACACATTCAAATCTTTTTTGAATTGATCACAAACCAGTGTTAAAATTTAATAGCTAAATGCATCCATTTTGCAAATATCTTAGATGGATAACAAGTACATGTATTGTTAATGTCATTTGCTACGTGCATGTATATTCATACAAATAATATATTGAAATAAGATAGATATAGTACATGCTATTATTGTACCATAGTACTAATATATTGGTTCATACCAATATTTCTTTCCATGTTGTTTTTTTACTGCTATTCAGTTTATCATATTTTTCTCCTGGTATATTTGTGCCGCAATGCAATATGTATATACTGGCAGTGAATATAGTGTATTGCTTATGAAAAAACCCACTATTGAGTTCAATTTAATATGTACCGGCCTAACTCTATACCAAATGAAGTGTCCTGCCTTTTATCTAGTGAAATTTGGTTGTTTGTTCGCTTTAGGTTCTCCTAATTTATTGTGATACTCCAAGTTATTACGACCTAACCTAAATCGAACTGGCGCATGTGCGAATTGATACCTTATAGTTAAGAGTTTTCTGATTTCGCATTGCAATGATTTCAAACGCAATTATTCTATGGAAAAGAAGTTTTATAAACAATGGAATACCGGTAATATTTCCAACGGAGAGTATAGCTTGTGAATAAGTCGAAATAATCGAAAAGGCACTGGACCTTTTAGATAATGTATGTTCACTCCTTTTATAGTGTCTGAACAATAAGTAAAAAGATTAGTAAAATACATTGTAGACAACTATTGTATTTCTTATAATCGTCTACACAACAATCTTTACAACTTCCACAAATCTTCCAAAGCTTTCCTATGTGTATTTTGATTTTTGTACAGCTGACGATCATTAATTTTTTAAACGTTGTTTATACTTTGAGCACACTTGAGTGTACTACTCGGATGATGTATTAAAATCGGTTTCCGCACAGCATCGCACCGTACCGTTCTCCCATCGTTTTATTTAATCGTGTCTAGCTTTTACTCACGATAATCTGGTAGCGTTCGAGGCCTTATTAGGGCCATATTGGTATATGTAACAGATCGCATTTCTAACATATTTCATACGTATGCGATCGCATTCGTAACAGGTAAAATATGTTATGAATGCGTTTGTCCAACATGGGGGCTGACATGAGAAGCATATATGTATCATGTTGAGTGTTATACTTCAAATGTCCAATCAGTTGGTTTTCATCGCAACATCATTATATATATGCAATAATATTTTCAGGGCTGTCTGTGGGAATTTATGAGCGCAGAGCTTCATACACTTCTGAATCATTTCGGACATTGTCAATCTTACTCACAAATGCTTGAGCTTGAAACAGCCATGTGCAACAGTACTGTTGGTAGAGACACTGTTTTACCTAAATTAGTATCACCGGATAACAATGACATCACTCATTTGTGCTGGGATGATTTTGACTTGAAGAAACCCCATCTGTATCTGATACCACTCATTCGGCACACGGTATTGTGATTCAAAAGGCTACCACAGACATTGACAGTACAAGAGAAGCGAGAGAAGCTAAGACGCCATCAATGACGATTGCCAAGCAAAGGTCAGTAGACTATAGACCAGAAGAGCTTCCCGATTGAATTATGATAGGAAAGGCCGAAGCCGTCATAAATTGCTCAGATGTGGAAGTGGCTGAAGTCAGCATGTCAGAATATGGTTCTTCTTCAGTACCTTCACAAGCTAGCGTCGTTGTCGTCGAAGTCAATGAAGTCATAAAATATTTGAGCCGCATCATGAGAAAAGGGGCTTTAGGGAATCTTCGAGGCATTGTAACTAGTGTGGGCCCAGATCGCACAGTCTGATCAAGGCTCAGTTTTTATTATCATTCCTGCATCCATTGCCACTAACACAATAATATTATTACAACTTCATCTACTTTTAGTTTTACCTCGACCAACTGAATTAAAAACAAACAGGCTCAGGTCACTGGTTAAATCCCGGTGGCAACATACATTTGTTGTTATCTTTCGTCATCTTGAGCTTTTTTAAGTTGAGTGACAAACGGGAAGTTACCAACGACATCAGGTCTATGAGCAAATGTGTCTCATCCTTGTTTTATGAGCAAATGTGTCACATCCTTGGTTTATGAGCAAATGTGTCACACCCTTTGTTTATGTGCAAATGTGTCACATCCTTGGTCTATGAGCAAATGTGTCACATTCTTGGTTAATGAGCAAATGGGGCACACCCTTGGTCTATGAGCAAATGGGTCACATCCTTGGTCTATGAGCAAATGGGTCACACCCTTGGTGTATGAGCAAATGTGTCACACCCTTGGTCTATGAGTAAAGTGTCACACCCTTGGTCTATGAGCAAATGTGTCACACCCTTGGTCTATGAGCAAATGTGTCACACACTTTGTTTATGAACAAATGTGTCACACCCTTGGTCTATGAGAAAATGTTTGACACCATTTGTCTATGAGCAAATGTGTGACACCCTTGATCTATGAGCAAATGTGTCACATTCTTGGTCTATGAGCAAATGGGTCACACCCTTGGTCTATGAGCAAATGTGTCACACCCTTGGTTTATGAGCAGATGAGTCACAACCTTGGTCTATGAGCAAATGTGTCACACCCTTGGTCTATGAACAAATGGGTCACAACCTTGATCTATGAGCAAATGTGTCACACCCTTGATCTTTAGCAAATGTGTCACACCCTTGGTCTATGATCAAATGTATCACAACCTTGGTCTATGAGCAAATGTGTTACACCCTTGGTTTATGAGCAAATGTGTCACACCCTTGATCTATGAGCAAATGTGTCACACTCTTGATCAATGAGCAAATGTGTCACAAACTTGGTCTATGAGCAAATGTGTCATCCTTGGTGTAAGAGCATATTTGTCACAAGCTTGGTCTTTGAGCAAAAATCAGCAGTTTTTCGCGATAGTGACATGTAAAAAATGCCGGTATAATTTGATTGGTAAAATAAGTGGTGATGGATATTTTTCAACAAACTATTTGGGATAAAATCATACCGTTATTTCCTGTCCAGGTAATCTCTTATAAGCAATTGATATTTTACGGTATTAGAAGCTAGGTAAAAATATACCGTTATTTCTTGTTCCGGTAAGATACTTGCAGGGTGATATTTTACGGCACAGGAAGGATATACTGTTATTTCTTATGCCAGTAATGTATAGGTTGGTGATATTTAACGGCACAGGAAAGATATACTGTTATTTCCTATGCCAGTTATGTATAGGTGGGTGATATTTTACGGCACAGGAAGGATATACTGTTATTTCTTATGCTAGAAATGTATAGGTGGGTGATATTTTACGGCACAGGAAGGATATACTGTTATTTCTTTTTGTCCGGTAAGATACAGGTGGGAAGACATTTGACGGCACAGGAAGTCGGGTTAAAGTACACCGTTATTTCTATTGTTCCTGTATTATTTAAGCGGAGTGAATATTTACGGCACAGGAAGTTAGGTAAAAATATACCGTTATTTCTTGTTCCGGTAAGATACTTGCAGGGTGATATTTTACGCCACAGGAAGTTGGGTAAAATATACCGTTATTTCTTATTCCAGTAATGTATAGGTGGGTGATATTTTACGGCACAGGAAGTTAGGTAAAAATATACCGTTTTTTCTTTTTTCGGTAAGACAGTGGTTTTTACGGTATAATTGATTGAGTTGGGTTTAACGGCACCGCGACACTTATAAGGTCATGTAGCGCCGATTTACGGTATAATAACGTATGTAAAAATATAACGTTATTTCTTGATCCGTAATATTCAGGCGGGGTGATTATATGCGGCACAGGAAGTTGGGTAAAAATATACCGTTATATCTTATTCCGGTAAAATATAGGCGGGTGATATTTTACGGCACAGGAGGTTAGGTAAAAATATACCGATATTTCTTGTTTCGGTAAGACAGATGTTTTTTACGGTCTACTAACCTATGTAAAAATATACCGTTATTTATTGATCCGGTTATATAAAGGTGGTTGAATATTTACGGCGCAGAAAGTTGGGTAAAAATATACTTTATTTCTTGTTCCGGTAATATGCAGGCGGGGATATATTTTACGGCACAGGAAGTTGGGTTAATTATACTGTTATTTCTTATTCCGGTTATATTTAGGCGGATGATATTTTACGGCTCAGGAGGTTTGGTTAAAAATATACCGTTATTTCTTGTTTCGGTAAGACAGATGTTTTACGGTATTGAAACCTATGTAAAAATATACCGTTATTTCTTGTTTCGGTAAGACAGATATTCTACGGTATAGAAAGCTATATACCGTTATTTCTTGTTCCGGTAATACAAAGGTGGGTGATATTTTACGGCACAGGAAGTTGGGTAAAAGTATACCGTTAGTTCTTGTTCCGGTAAGACAGATTTTGTACGGTATAGAAACCTATGTTAAGAAAATACCGTTATTATATTGTTGTAATCTACAGGCTGGGGGTATATTTCATCATAGGAAGCTGTGTATATGAATACAGTAATTTGTTTGTCTGGTAATCTTCATGTGTTCTATTGTTGGGGAATTGTTTTCGGCATTAGAAGCTTGGTAAAATGTACCGGTGAAGATTGGTGAGGCGATAGGGGATATTTACGATTTTACGGCTAGGTAACTTAAAATATTTTTCCAGATATAAGAAAATGACGAAGGTAAAGTTTCTTGAAACATTTTCTCTATTCCTGGTAAATGTCTTATGTTGTTTAGACCATTTACAAAGAGCAATACATAAATTCATACCATATTTACGGATCGCAGCCACTGTACATACGAACGGCAATAAGCCAAATGCCTATCGCATTTACAAAGGACAATAATCCAAGTGCAGATCATAGTTGTATTGCGTGTCTGTCAGTTACAATTCGAGATCATTACTGAAGCAGACGACACAAATTGCCTGTAACTTATACATTCCGCAATACTCGATTTTTTCCTGGGGTATCTATGTTTTCGGCCAGCCCAATCCTCATGTAATATTCAGCTAGCAGAAAAGGGAGACAGCATGAGGATGCTCTCTTCCGTAACACCAGTGTTATAAATGTAAGAAATACATCAGCGGAATTCTATGAAATGCCCATTTGGGATTTATATTAATTGTCTTACGCTATTTGCAAATGGAAATTGTCTGGAAGCAATATCCGCACTCATGCATATGTGTTACATTCAGACAAACACATTGCCTAGCATATTTCCCTTTATTGTAATACACCGTAGGCAAGGTAAATCGCAACTTTAAAGGGATATTCAACAAAATAGTTGCACAAATACTAAATGGTAACAAACAGGACAACAGATATTTCACTGAATTAAAGTTTTCATCACTTCAACACGAATATTTATGTATCATTGTTGCATAAGGGAGCTATTGCTTTAAAAAAAACAACCTTTTATTGCCAAACCAAAATTGTATATTCACTCGGCTGAGAAATCGAATACACTCAACCGGAGTAAGAAATGTTAAAGGTTAGCACAAGTTGCAATGAAAACGCCAAAAACAACAAACCCAAGTAAAATGATGATTATGTTCGCGTTAATAAATTCTTAGATAATGTAGTACTTACAGAGATCAGTTTCTCTATCCGTCTTTTCATCAGTGTTCATGTATTTTGTTAAGAAATCTTTACGGTGGCAATGGTGCCTCCGTGGCCGAGTGGTTATAGTTGTTGACTTGCAATCTCTCAGCCCCTCACCGCTGTGGGTTCGAATCCCGGT
>JAULCC010041102.1:8936-24122 GCA_032358795.1 Nuttallia obscurata | reverse complement strand
ACTAAATTTGCGACATATAAACCACCGATATACGTCGGCAAATCTTCAAGGACGGCGCGGTTATCCCCTAAATGGAACAGCTCGTTAAGACACGTCTGTCGTAAACCCAGTCTCTTTATCTCTGTCGTGTTTATGGTTGTGATTCACTTGTATGTACACGAACGGCTTAGCATGGTTCATTTGTTGAATAAAACATCACAATCGTGTTCCATCCTACATTATACACTTATTAGGTTCTAACAGTAAATAAAATATTCTATATTAATAGAGAAACAGACGCAATATTTCAACTCCAACATTCATAAGAACTGTTTCCAATTACTTGTGCATCCCATCCTCTATAGGCTTGCGAGACTATATCTTTTTAACATCTTTATAACTGTGTATAACCCTATCATGCAATCCCTTTATTTAGATTAAAACACAGTTCTTTCTGTCGTGCATTCCAGAATCAGAAACAGCTGCAAATATAGTTGAAATGATATTTGCAAAAACCATATCCCAACTGATATATTCTGTGAAAAACATGACGAAGTGAAAGATGCAGAGCATTTCTTCTTTTACTGTGAATGTTATGTTAGGTCAATTGCAGAATAATTCTCATCGGAAAATCAAAATGATATCATTCTTAAATATTTAAACTCTTATGTGGAAACAATCATTTTTACGATAATGTTATTTGTATTTTTTCTGTAGTTCAGGATTTGCGTGCAAGCTGCCGTTAAAGGTCGCGTGTCATTTTAAGGTATATACAATTAACGTAAAACTAACTGACGACATTAACCATCCCAAATCCAAACCAGTTGAAGTGTCCTGTTTTATCCCCCACCCCACCATTTATAGAGAGGGGATATAGATTTGCCTTTGTCCGTTTGTACGTCCCTCCATCTGTCCGTTCATTCCAAATATGTTGCGTCAAGCATAACTCTTAAAGTATTTGCATTACAGATTAAAAACTTCACGGATGTATCACTCAGGGTATGAAGTTGTGTACCTGTGTATTTTCAATGAACAACACTTAATACTGACAGAGTTATGGGCCTTTTGGGAAAATATGGCAGTTTAAGATATCTCTGAAACTATTCGTACTAGAATGGTAAAACTTTGGGAATTTATTTATCAGCAAGTAAACATATGTATCTGGGTATTTTCATCCAAATGCACTGAACATTTACGGAGTTATGGGTCTTGGTGTTGTGAAAATATGGAATTGACGTTGCATGTAACTCTGAATATTTGGAATGTTTTTATCAGAAACAAAAGTTTGCACCTGGGCATTTTGATACAACCCTACATAATAAGGATGGAGTTATGGGCCTTGACGTAAAAATATAGAATTTGCAGTTTGTATCGCATGCAAGTGCGGAAGTGGGGGCATCTATGTTCTGTGGACACATTTCTAGTTAATTTGGAGAAATGCGTTTGTTTGATAGCTTTTTTGTTAAACTAACGGTACTCTTACCTTTAGTGTGTAGCCAAAAGCAGAAATATATAGAATATAGTAGAGCATAATTATATTCTGCATTCCCGTCCAAAGATATGATCTAACTGAATCAACTGACACTGCTGTATGCGCGAATCTATACCTTGTGGGTGAGTATTTCCTACTTTCGTTTTTGCGAAAATTCCAATAGTAATTATTTCACTAAAATAGACATTTGATAACGACTATAAAACCGATAATATTTCAAATGGAGTGTAACACTGTCGAATAAGACTTTTAGAAGAGGCACGGGACCTTTAAAGAAATGAAAAAAAGTTACAACTGCGAGAAGTCATGCTTATCACGTGCATTTACCCCTTTACACTTGTTAGTGGCGAGCGCTGCCATTATTTTATCATGTTACAGCAAAAAGTCCCAAAGGTACCCAGGACGAAAAGGAAATAGCCAGAGAGCGGTTCACGAGTATGAGATATCCCGATTTCTTATTATTTATTTTCCCATTTTTGAATTTTACGGATTCCCCTGAACTACTGGATTTCGTACGTATCTGAGAGAAAAATACAAAATTTCAATATGTACTTTTAATATATGACTGGTTACTTTTGTCAGACAATACACCGTAAGGTCGGCAAATCGGTTAGAAAACCAGTACGTTTATTTAAAAGTATGGATTTGGATATTTATTATGTCACAATTTTGAACGAGTGAACATGCGCCAATGATCTAACTGACTTTTTCAGTTGTCCGTATCACTTTTCTTTTTCTTTGTGATCTGTTGTGTACTTCAGTCTTAATTGTCCAGATGTCCATGAGTTCATGTGTCTGTATTAATCTTTTTTCAAATGTCCACGGGTTACTTACTTAGTAAGCATCTTAAAATATACTGTCACTTTTATGTAGTATATCACTGAAATCACTTCCGAGCATTTTATACCTGTCGCAGTTTCAAATATTTTATCAGGGATGGTTTTAAAGAAAATCTTACACGTTGTATTTTTTAATTTGTTAAAGTAAAAAGTTATTTATCGTCCTTCTTGTCTGAGACGTTTTTTTCTATATGTTTATAGTTTATTTTCGTTTTCATGAATATGAAACAACCTCTACTATAACGTTCCCAAAAGAATCATATGTGCTCCATTCATTGGTTGAACTCTGATTTGATTCAATCTTTAATATCGTTGGTAAAATGTGTCTAATTCTGGAATAATTGCGATCGTTCTTTTATCACTAAGCAGAAAAATATCTGCTTTCGTAGTCATTATCAATTCCGATTTTGACATGTCATCCTAAATAAGAATGAATGAGTATGTTTTGCAACTTTGCAATACCGTTCTGATAGTCATGATAAAGAAAGTTATTATTTTTACATTTCGACAAAAATGTAAATACTTTAACCAGTAGAGATTATGTAGTCACGGTAAAATAGTGTTTTTAATACACAGCAAAAATGGTCTTTTTTACCCAAACGGACATTAAACGTTTAAAATCTGGGCATTACAATTTTAGTATTTATAGTAAATGTGTGTACGCCTCAAAGCAACAAAATATGTAACTTACAGACGCAGTTTCACGCTTTGTAGCTGATCCCTGTGTATTCCTGTTTTTGTTGTCATAGTAAAATGTTTCTTCTTCTAACGTGACAGGCCAGCGGGGCGCCGCCATTATTGTTGACTTCTTTTTTTTTGTTAAAAAATTATTAATTCATAAATTTGTCTTGGCATAATCTAAAATAAAAGTATATCTGGTTCAAGCTCTACAAGGAGCGATAATATTCCGCCAGTAAAGTAAGGCATTTTATTCAGTCGCAGGTTCGTTTTTGTAGATCTGACGTCAATGACATTGGAAAATAGCTAGATTTTTCCTTGCGACTCCTAGACTGTCCTAATTGGCTTAACTCATGTAAAACTGCATATTGATAAGCTAAAAAGAAAGTGAACTGCGCGTGACCTGACTGAGTAATATTTCTCATGAAAGAATAAATTAAATCTCCGTCAAACAACTGTAATGGTTGCGATTATGAAAATAAAATTTATACGTGAATGCATTATGCATTTGTACTTAAGACAAAAAATACCAGTATATAGACGTTTTAAAGTTATAATATCATACACTGTTTCATATATTAATTTTCTCACCTCTGAAAAAACTGTACAGCATTAATTTACGAAGTGAAATCTAAAACCATATAAATGATTCTAATTTGTTTTATAAACAAAGCTAATATGAACAAATTGCATTGATTAAAACAATGACATAGCATATATCTAATAAATGTTTTATTCATATCGCGCAAAAAGACTCGAGTATATATATATCTTGTACAACCAGACATCTAACAAGTTACAACAATCTCTTTATTAACCGGACAAGATATCATATCATCGAAATGATATTAATATTGTTATTTACCAACTCATCTGTCCTCAAGGTTACTAGAGCAACAAACGGTTATTCACCGATTGATGACTTGGCCGCCTTTGCTATTCCTTAATAACTTGAGTTTAACTGAATATGTAGTCAGTGTCATGCTTTTGCATATGGCGGGCTCGGTCTCTCTCTCCCAGCATGCATCTCTCCACTCTCCCAATGGAGATCACCCGTACTGGTACATTGGGTTACTATTACCCAGTGACGCCTACAGTATTTTTGTTACGGTTTAGGAAAGCACATGCATTCATCTGTTGATGTATGAGATTGCAATTTGGTCCCTGGAATAAACAGAGATACGAAAATTGGTTATGGTGAGCTTGTCATTCTGATTTACTCCTTTGGAAGCTTGTATTTCTTTTAATTGTAAGTAAACAAATACACCTTACGTACGCCGGTTGAGATTTATTAATTTTAACACTTACATTAAGCTCAGTTAGGCTGTAGCGTATTTGGGCGTACAGTGGTTTTCTCAGTGCTTTGATGAAATATGAAGATTTAGTCTATGGAGAAAATTAACAGATAATTTGATTGATAGAACACTATATAGAGTAGTATTTAATATGTATCAAAACATCAAGACTTGTGTAAAACTTAGTCAAATTCTTTTTCTCTCTCTATTTGAACGACATCCGGTCATATTTGGATGCAAACTGTATAGAGCTAGATGATATTTTCAATGAACAAACTTAGCTCAGATTGCTTATCTTAATCTACGCAGACGGCATCGTTTTGGTTTCAAATTCTGCGGTAGAGACAAAACTGTCCTTATTGTTTAAAATTATTCTAATCATTGGCAACCTGTTGTGAAAGGAAAACAATCAATTCTGGTGCGAAAATGTATCACGCTATCAATTTTCATTCGGAAATAACGCATTTGAGATAACCATAAGTTTCATTATCGCGGACTAACTTTCTCCGCATCAGGATCAATTTTAAAAGTTCAGCAGCATGTGAGCTAACAGTATGAAAAGGTCCTTTATCTTTTTTTACTAAAAGAAATAATGTTATTTTGCCACCAGATTTGACCATTACTCTTTTCGATCATACATTTGCACCCCTTTTGAGATATGGAAATATTTCAGCACAAGTTTTTTTATTGTTTATTCCTAAACACATTATTTTTCGTGAACGTCATTATTACATCAAGTCATTGCACGAAAATGGCTTTGAAGATCTTGAATAGAACCATAGATTCAGGACGAACAATTTGTACACTGCCATATAGCACAGACCAGTAATCGAAGCAGGATCTCACTAACTTATGCAAGCGTGTTTTCACAGTCGAATCTTGACACTCAAAGGCAACTGACCGCCTAGGGAAAAACAGAAACAGATAAAAAAAATCTATAATACAGGTTGCGTCGTATGCATAATAAAATCAAAAATAGCTCTATTATGTTTTAATTTGTCGAAGAAAAAAAATGAATGTTTGGTACTGTTTCTCCGAGAAAAAATCAATAGATCATAATAAAGTTTATGAGATATCGTGATACAATGTTTGAAAATGTTAATGTAAAAAATTCGATAAAGTTCGTCAGACGGTGTTAAACCCTTTTATATGTGAAACGGTAGCTAAATATGAAAGTGGTTACGCTAAAAGTGTAAGTATCTACTCTCAAAGTGAAGTAAACCTAAATCAACAAATCTTAAAGTTATTTCACTCATTATAGAAAGAGAGTATTGATGCAAAGCAATAGATTGAATAAGAGCAAAGGAAATGATTTTTGTTGTTGTTCGGTAAGAACAACATAATAACCGTTTTTCAGATATCATGTTTCTTATTTATGTTCCGAAGTACTCCTTTCAAAGTATCTCCTAAACGAAAACATAGGCCAGATTTATCAATGGCGTAAGGACACAAATGCGCAATATATATTAATTTGGTTTGATATAATATTTGAAATATATTGCATAATAAACAACTGTTTACTTCAGTTATTGCCTTCATGCAGTGTAAGTTAGTTTAAGATATATAAACCTTATATAGTGTATGCATGGCAAGTATAATGTCGCTATGAATTGCATTTAGTCGAATGTAAATTTGGCAGAGTTAAACCAGACTTCACATTCTTTCTTTTTACTTCTTTTTACAGTAAATGTTTTACTTTTGATGGTTCTTTCTCACTCAACTGACTTCAGAATCGTGGAGTTTAATTACACGTACTTTAATGCACTTGAGTCCATTTGCTGCCCCATGTTAAAAAATGAGGATTACATATATCGTGCACATTAGGTTTATATATCTGTAAAACAACATGTTTAGCCACAATGTTTGCTATGAAACAACCATTGTATATTACTGCTTTGAAGAATATTGGCATAATTTATACCAAGTTCTTTTTTCAGCGTAAAACATAATTTTTACCTCTTCCGGTCCGAGGTCACAAATGTGTTTCAACTTTGTTTCTTCAGTAAACAATTTCTTTAAACAAAATCTCTGAAATTACAGAATAGAATTTAACAATAATTCACATGGAAAATCCTTAGATAGTATCTTTTTTTTCAAATGTTCACCTATGGTAAATTACTAGATAGAATTAAGTTTGTTCAAGCCAGGTCTGTGTGGTCAAACTTAGCCTCGCCACATGTTTTTTTTATATAGACAGTAATTGTTTGGAGGAAAATATATTCGAAATGACACATAAGTTAAACACATTTATGCAGAAATAATTTTCAGCTGTTTTAATGAGCGCAATTGTGTAATATGCTTCTCATGTACAAACCAGTATTAAACCGGCAACATTTCTAGGGTAATCCCGTACAGAACAACATCAGTACCTTCAGGACTTTGATTTATCATGTAACTATGACTCCTAATGACCATATAAAGGGGTTACCTAACAAACTTAGGTTTATCCGGTCAGTAGAAGTGATTTGGCTTTTAGATGTATTAACTTCTATTACGTGATACCGGAACTATTTTACTCAATAAATAAATCAATTTTGAGACGACATTATTAAACTAAAAACACTAAAATCGTTTTTTTTTCTCTCTCGATATGTACATCATAATCTCAAAAGAAGAACTAATTAAAACAATAGTTCACCCGAGCCTCGAACCGACATCGAGACAAACACGCTAAACACTCTGCCACGGAGACTTATGTATTTACGTTCGTTTGATGTACATACAGAACAGAACAGAACAGCAATTTTATTTCGACTTGAGCATATATTACTCATCGTCACATATACAAAAAATACAAAACGTACGCATGCACATACAAAACATACATGAGAAAATAAATAATTAACTATAAAGGGTTGTTATGTCGAACAACAACCGAGTTATAGATACTTATATACCGACTAGTGTTACAGTCGAGTAAGTGGGAATGTCCTGTAAACATTTGTATTAATACTAATTGTGGAACACATTCGACGAAATGTACAATAAATGTTTAAACCCTACTGCAATTGCATTAGGACAGTGCGAAAATATTCTTATTTTAAAATACATGGAGAGAAGAATTTACATTTATTCACTCAACATAGCGAAGCCAAAATAACCCGTAGACTGGTTTCAAATATTTTATTAGTCAAAATAGACTCTGACGGATTGCACTCGTGCACCGTATAAGGGAAAGACTTAAAAGATGTTTTTTAAAAAATGATAAATTCAAACAATAAAATCATGCTACACATACTTACTTTGTTAAACTTTATTGTCAGAGGATAAAGTTATATTGCATCGAATAATCTTGTTAAACAATAAGCCACGTTCCCCTCCACGTACAAAAAAGTTCCATTCCATTTAGTACGCCCAACTTCAGTGGGGCGACAACCAAGCCTGCAAAATAACTGTTTCATTTTTCGATGCTTACCCTATCAAGAAACACAAAAACCATGTTACTTAAAGCATTTTCATAATTGACAAAAACAAGAATAAGATTGTATTCAAAAGTATTCAAATGAAACACATGTGTGACGTATCTGAGAGATAAAATATATCATTAACATGAAGACGTTATACGTTCACGTGCATACACTGTTGTAAAATTCGACAAAACTTTATTTTCAGTGTAAAGCTTATGTGTACGTATGACATTTCAATACAACTAGAGAAAGCATAGACATATATTTAAGAAGCTTCTGTATAGTAAGATAAATGTTATAAAGCACTGATAATTACTACAGATGTTGGAGGACTGATAATATACTACAAAAGGTTGAACCTATTGATTCCGTCAGATCACGGGGTTTTCCATTAATGGTATACTACAGGTAATACAAGGATGTTTGATAATTCAAATCATAGTAATTATTTGTTTGACATATGAACTTTTTTGTAACATTTAGAAACTGACCTAAACTTACTAAACTATCCGCTTGCCCATACAAACGGTTGTTACTTTACTAGAAAATTAGCTGGTCGTAAGACAGTTTTTGAGACGGTTTCCTGGAGAGATACTTAATACTAATATTATAAAAGACTTATTTTAAGGTCTTTGTAGACATCTTACCATAGATGTTAATCGAAAAAAGGTGTTGAAAAAATAAATTGACAGGAACTGTTTATCATACTTGATGAAGGAACAGTTGTTTGAACATAAAAAATTAGGAAATTTATTACATAATATATGGTAGTTAAAAACCCGTTTGTTTAAAGTTTATATTATAAAGAAAAATCTGCTTATTTTATATGGTAAAGGAACTTTGCTTTGCCCCTACGCAAAAGAAACCTTTGTTCATTAATTGCAATTAAGAAATCACTGTTTATCGACAATAATTAAGGAATCTCTGTTTATTATGTATGAATATGCCACCACTGTTTATCTTATATGATAAAGAAAACCTTAATTTATCACAAATAGCCTCTATTTTTGCATATTGTAAAGGACCCTCTGTTAATCGCATATAAATAATGGAACATTTGTTAATCACATATGATGTGTTTATCATTTGTATCAAAGACATTTATATGTTCCACATACAATAAAGAAACGCCTCTTTGTCATATATGATATGACCAGACCTTACAAATTAATATAGACAGTACGTTGATCATTTTATTATAAAGATACCTATGCATATAAATGTGTTTATCACCTATGATAAATGAGTCTCTTTTTATGAGAACTCGGCCCTAAAACTATAAACGAAATGGTTTTCCTTCGGAAGATGAAAAAATGGCCAGTATGTAAATAACTTGAGTAACAATTGTTTGCTTCAAGCGATACCTCTACAAACATCGACACATTGAGTGAGATAAAAACACTGTGTAGCATAAATAGAAAATAATCTATAATCTGTTATTTGAATATTATCAGTTTTAGATACAAATTTAGTGAACTTACATTAATTTTGTAGAAAAGTTTACTATCGCTGAACATAAATGTGTCAGCTTTTGTAATGATGAGCTTTTTTGTAAAGAATGTTACACACTTGATATCCACGCTAGAAATGCGTTTTGGTGGCACTATGACGATTGTACGAGCTGGCTTCTAGTTAATGGAGTGACTAAATATTTAAACAATATGCTACAAGCAAGAACTAAACAAACCTTTGATGGTCCCCCTTTCAGTGTATAAGCCGCCTTTCACACAACGAAATAATTTTGATAAATACTTTTGATAACGAAATGAGTTATAATAGTCTTAGATAACATGTTCATACATTTCGACCATGTTATATACTTTGTTCGTAATTTTGTGATATGCGTAAACTTGAAAAAGAAGTCATAAACAAAATTGGTGGGATTGTTTGAATTTTCACAAACCAAGTTAAATATTCAGCTTATTTGATAAAGAAGTCAGTACTATTATGGATATGTCTTATGGTAGCAAATTCTAAACCGGAAATTGAAATACTAAAATATTAAACTGCAGCATATATGACTGTCATACCAAGTGTGTATCTTCAATGATAGAAAAAAGAGATTGCCACTGAAAAGAAAAAGGTTACTTTTACAAGCTGCAGGAACTTTGTAAAACAATTACTTGAAGAAATTTTGTCTTAATTTCCACATCTTGTAGTTGGCTTTTTGATTACGCTGAAGTTATCTAATGGGCTAATGAGTTTTTTTCGAAACACGTTGTTGATGAACATGCACTTATCAAACAATCAAACAAACAAAAAGAAAGTAAAAAGCCCACCTCTTTACATGAACTATTTATACATAAATATATTTCACAAATCAAGACAGGCAAACCACACTTTTCTTAAAAAAACATAAAACTGCAATACATATGAATAGTCGGAAATAAAACAAAATGTGAAATTAAAAGACATTTGGTCAATACCTATGGTTTTTAAAGATGTACAATGAAGTGGCTTAAATCCAAAGACTCTTGCCTAGAAATAAACCACTTCAATATATTTGGTGATTCTGACACTGCATGCCCTCGCATACACATGTGTCTGTCAGAACGTCGACAAAGTATTATAATAAGTCACAATCATAGCCCTTTGGTGGAAATTTAAAGAAAGGGGTGACTTTAGAAACCACGCGTGCGCCTCGTATTTGTTTTAATATATTAGATGAAATCTTCAACTCCATTGACCAGGCCGAATGATATATTTGTGAACATGACAACATACTTTTAATTCGCTATATATGTTGAAATCCCCAAATCAGTACTTGAGTCCGAGATCAATATTCTAATTAACTGGTTTGATATTGATCATATGCAAGCTAATCCGAAAGAGGTCCGTCAATTTCTATATAAAAATAACTAATGATCGTCTGATTGAAATCAATATTAGAAATACTTTTTTAAGTTATACTAGGTATAGACATTGACTTCGTGTTAACCTTTGATCATCGAAGTACAAATATGTGGTAAAAGACGAAAGACGGTAAAGTGTTCATCTACGACTCAGCAGATTCCTATATCATGGTAATAAAATACATATTTACTAATCTTTAATCAGATCTTATTTTAACGTTTGTCAACTAGTTTGGCAGTTGCATTCAAAAACAAATTCTAAAATATAAGGAATATCAAATCTAGAGCTTTAGAACAGACTAAACTAGAGCTTTAAGAAACACATATATTGAATTCAAATCAGCTATGATACCCTGCCAAACAGAGGAAACATGCCAGCTCTATCCTTAGCAAAATATGATACATGATAATAGCACTTTTCAGAATCATAAATAAGACCTCACCACCATATTAAGATGATATTGTATCATTTAAAAACTCGTATTACACCTTCTGATACATCAACACTGAAGACGTACATAACGTCAAAACATGATCATGTAGTTGAACAAATGTCAGATATGAGGTCATCCAGGTGTGGAATAGCTTACTATACAATTTTCGTAATGTAGAGACCTACAAAGGCTTTGTGAGGCGGTTCGCACTTGGTGAGCCCCAGTCTGTTGTTAATAAGATTTTTCTTCCCTTTTGTGTGTTTATAACAGCTTTTCATGTGCATTTGATGTATACTGGCGCCTGTTATTCCCGCGGTACGTATCATTAAAGTTAAAACTATTAAATCTTACAATAACTTGTCTTAAAAAAATCATACAGTCATGCCTTCCTTAATTGCGTCTGAAGATACCCAGCTACCATTAACCTGTTGCATGTCAGTATTCCAGACGAAATAGTTACCGATAATCAAGTTCCCACCGACGCCATATTGAAAGGTTGGTCCTCATATTTCTGCGGTATTTGTAAAAAACTGCGCAAACATAAGAAATACACTCGTTTGTGTGTGCTTACTGCACTATCGTAATAATCACACATTTTTCCCCGCCATATACTTGTATCGGTTTGTCACAATTGCAATAGGATTTAATCTGCTGTTTCAACTGAACCAATGTAATTGACTGTTTCAAATGTTTGTTTTTTTGGTTTTATTGCATGAAAACGCTTAATTGCAAAGTCATCTTGATTCAGAAGATTTCCGCGAATTGTATTGTTTACCAAGTTCACTGCCAACCTGAAGCGGAAATAGGTGACATCAGAGGTAAAGTAGGTGGCGTGGTGATTTGTTTATAGCGGAAATTCGGACTACCGCGGAAATATGGGTGCCGCGGAAATATGAGGACCGAGTATACGACAAACTTTGCTTATTATCAATTTACTCCTTTTTTACGTTCACTCTTGCCAAACAGCGAATACGAAAGCTCGAGTATTTTCCAATTTGTCGAGCTAAACAGGCTATTTTTACTGACTCTGTGTTCAATTACTTTTGATTTGTCGGTCATTTCGGAAGCCATGTGTTAATTTGCGATTGTATTCTATAATTTGCACATATGTTGCAAACCAGTATCGTACAGATTAAAAAGGGATATTAAGAAATGCCTGTGTTTCTCATTATACAAAAAATGATATGATCACCAAAAAAACACACCAACTGCTAAAAAGACACACACAGCCCAAACACACAGAAGTAACACACACACACACAATAGAGATTGTATACAACATGTACACATTTCTAATAACAACAACTGAAACAAGTTGATACTGGATTAAATATTGGCTTTTCCGGTCGTATAAATATTTGTGGGAATTTTTAAAATCATTTCGTAATTTGCAAAATATGGAATGTGAAAGACTGAAATGATGAATAAACTGCATGTACACTTGTCATGTTGAATTTTCTGAGAAAAGCTCAATATTTTAAAACTGAGGTAGGATTTAATTTTAAATCCTTATTATTTTGTATTATTTACAAAAAGTTAATAAGGGTTTTGCTGATTTTCTTACGTAATTGTTTAGGTAATATATATTAAAACAGCACACTACTGAGTATTGACACACACTCAAATACCCTATTTATACGATAGCATGTCTGTTTTACATTATACTTATTCATTCAAAAAATGAGCTTTCATAAGAGATAAACTAATGATATTATGATAATTGGTATAACTGGTTATCCGATGTCAATTTAGTCATCTAAACATTCGTGAAACTGATCAGGCATTTTAAATGTTCTTTGAACCAGCATATTACGTTTTTTTAAACATATGAACAAGGCAATTCAAACAATATCGACTACTGTTATGTCTTGAACACATATAGATTGTACACTTAAATACGGCAGTATAGAATCAGACGTCGTATTGTTATAAAGCCGCCAGAGTGGGTTCATGGGTCATTTCTATACGTACAACAATTATAGAATATCTCTTTATTCAACATGGAACAAAATTAACATTTTGCAGTATTCTTACTGTTTTCGAGATATCTCAATGGAGTCAATAGTAATTAAAAAGTTCTTAGCAAATCATGTGTTCATTTGTCATCTATTGTTGCTTGCATATATAGTGTTAAGATATATGTGATAACCTTTTCTGTGAATTAAAATATGATAAAACAACTTTAAAGACAAAAGTGCCGCAAAAATAGACTAATTCCATTTTGTTTCATTTTGGGTTTGGGGCTTTAATTCTGGGTTTAAAGGTTTCAATTTTGGTTTGGAGCATTCGTTCAGGGTTTGAGGCTTTCATTTGGGCTTTCATTTTGAGATTAGTATTCTTAGTATGGGTTTGTGCATTTCATTTTTTGTTTATGGGCTTTTTTTCGGGTTAAAGGCTTTATTCTGATTTTCGAGTGTTTTAGTTGGTGTCTTCATGTTTGGTTTTGGCCCTTGTTTAAGATTAGGGTTTTTATTTTGGGGTTTAAACTTCCATTTATAGTTTTGAGTTTCATCTCGGATTGGGGCTTTTATTCTGGATTTGGAGTTTTTATTCTGTGGTAAGGAATTTCATTCTTGGTTTAAGGCTTTCATTGTGGATTCGGAGCTTTCTTTGTGGGCTTGAGGTTTTAAGTCTGTGTCTTGGGCTTTATTCTGATTTTCCAGTTTTTTTATTTGGGTCTGGTTCCTTCATTTTTTGTTCTGGGCCCTTGTTTTGGGTTAAGGGCTTTTTTGGGCAGTTTTAACTTTCATAATAAGTTTTGGGGTTCATCTCGGAATTGGGGCTTTCATTCTGGATATAGAGTTTTCATTCTGTGTTAAGGGATTTAGTCTGGATTTGAGAACTTCATTATGTATGAGGAGCTTTCTTTGTGGGTTTGAGGGTTTTATTCTGTGTTTGGGCTTTTATTTTGTACCGCCAGTATTATACATTTACTTGATAAAATCATGTTCAAGCTGAAAAAAAACAGAAATCTAATTAAAAAAAACCAGATATTTTAAATCTTGCTATTTATTTACTGCGTAAAGAAAATTAATTACAGAAGCTACCGACAAATTATACAACTTAACTTAGTATAAAAGAAGAATTAGAATTGTTCAGGTTTTATTATTTAATCATCTTCGAATAACATTGTGGATAAAAGTATGATAATTAATTATCTGCATGAAACAAGTTAATATGAGACATTGTTTCGTTAAACAAACTCTTAAACACATAACAAAAAACACTCACTGCCCATCGCTGAAGTTTCACAGAGGAAATACCACTCATTAATTAATGTAAGCCTCAATATTTACTGAATGATAGAAAAAGGGAACACTTATACAGTTTCGCTACTTCAAGAAAAATAAACCAAGTCCTGAATGTATTGAATGACGAGATATTTATGTTGCAATTAGGAAATCACAGTGGCTAAAATCACCAGACAGAATTCTTTTTTTTTTTTTTTTTAAACATGAAAGTATAAACACCACACTGAGATTTGACAGGTTTTCAACATCGGTAATTTGATATTTTATATTATCTGATTAATCAATGTTCAAGCTTTTTGAAAAACTTCTCTAGACGTTGACAGCACTGGCCAAAAATACGTGTATGTGTATAACAGCAAATCAATTTAGTTTCAAGTTCAAGTTCAAGTTTTATCCATTTATATCCAATGGGCTTATCAGCCCGTGAGGACAATTTTACAGAAGAAAACATATGAAACATGACAAACATATATGTCGTACAAATTTGAACACTAAACCTGAACCATATTCGAATATACATGTATACACACACACACACATATAATTATATATATATCAGACGACCAGTTACTTTCATTTAAAAAAAACCCATATATAATGGCTTGATACGAATAAGCAATAACTTTTGTGTGACATACAGAAGTTATTTTACACTCATTTAACCTTTATGTAAAATGTCTACCAAGTTATGCTTGTAAGCAATTGAAGTGAATGACAGATAAAAGTTAGTTTAAACATATTTGTAATTGCAAAATTTTACACATATCACTAACATACAAATATAGCAGGAAAGGATTGTAATGAAAGCTAAGCTTATTAAATTCCTATCCTAACAAAGTGAAATTTACAAAGTTGTTTACAGAAACACAATTTTCTTGAATACCATATACTATATATCAGTATTTGCTATATAATTAATTTGGATGAAAGAAGTTAGTTAATAGTATCAAGTTTAATTT
>JAULCC010040991.1:1095-15194 GCA_032358795.1 Nuttallia obscurata | reverse complement strand
GGGGTGGAGCCAGTTTCCTTATATGGAGATACTCAGGTGAGCGATTACAGGACCATCATGGTCCTCTTGTTTATATTTCTTATTTGCGGGGGATGGGGGGTTATCACCCTGGCCAAGCATTCACATGTCTTGTAAGTGCAATTCCACCTTAACAGATGGATCGATACAGATGAACATTTAGTTGCAGTGATGATTACCTGAGGATGTGCATGAAAAAGGATATTTCTGGTCTGAAATATTTCAAGGGAGATAATTGAACTTACTTGGTTTGATACTGAAAGGTGTTGAAACAGGTCTCGTAAGCGCAACTCCTCCTAAACAGCTGCATCTATATTAATGAAACTTTACACAATTGCGGCACACGACCTGAGGATGTGCATGAAGGAGGATAACTAAAGTCAGAAATGTGGGAAATGAAGGGAAATAGGGTTCCTTTTTTTTTTTTCTTTTTTTTTTTAGTTGAACATTTTTTTTTTTATTGAAAAAATTCTTAGAAGTAACAATGATAGGGGTTAAAGTGATGCCGGAAAGGGGTGAGTTGACTCTTAATTCTAGTTTCTGTCAACACATGAAATTTGGGGAGGGGGGGTGGGGGTATATAGGAGTCACCCTTCAGTCGGTCTGTCGGGCCGTCGGTCTACAAAAATTTGTGTGTAGCATAACTCCAATACTACTGTAGCTTAAGTGATGGAACTTCATATATGTAGATAGATCTAGATGAGAGGAAGTGTAGTGCATAAAACCATAACTCTACATTTATTTTTAGGGAGTTATTCCCCTTTTATTTTTTTTGTTGTTTGATTTTGTCCCAAACTTCACTCATATACAAATGACGCTAGGTTGATGAAACTTCATATGTAGATAGGCCTTAATCAGTGGAAGTGCAATGCACAAGAACCATAACTCTGCTTACTATTAAAAAGGAGTTATTCCCCTTAGTTATTTTTGGTCTTTTGATTATGTACAGAGCATAACTCCAATACTACTGTAGCAAAGTTGATGAAATTTCATATGTACAGGGTTGTCATTATTAACATATTGGCGATGGAATTCATCCTTTAAAATTAGTTGCCTCAATTGTTTTTGACAACCCTGTATGTAGGTAGACCTAGATGAGAGGAAGTGCAGTGCATAAAACCATAACTCTACATGTGTTTTGAAAGGAGTTATTCCCCTTTTTATTTTTTGTTGTTTGATTTTGTTCGGAACATAACTTCAATACTTATGTAGCAAGGTTGATGAAACTGCATATGTAGATAGACCTTGATGAGAGGAAGTACAGTGCACAAGAAACATAACTCTGCTTGCTCTTTGACAGGAGTTATTCCCCTTTGATTTTGTGCACAGCATAAGTCTAATACCAATGCTGTTAGTTTGATGAAATTTCATATGTAGATAGACCTAACTGAAAGGAAGTGCAGTTCGTAAGAACCATAACTACATTTTATTTAAAAGAGTTAATCCCCTTTATATTTTCCTTTGTAACATTACATTTTGTAACATTACATTCAGTTATGGTGTCATGTGAATACATCCTGTGTCAAAGATGGGGGTGGGGGTATGAATCACCTTCAGTGATAATTCTAGTTTCTATCTGCCCCATGTGGTCCTGGGGCGTGCTGATGTAACACAAGAATTTGGACTACTGCTTAACCCTGGCGACTAACAGGGTTTGAACGTGAATCTTTACATCTCTACATATCTGATTCTCTAGCAGGTATTAAGTTGTTGGATCCATTCCCCATATTTTTATCTCAATGTAAATGAGATGTGGATCCAACAAGTTTTTTCCTGAATGGCGCCAAATAACCTATACAGTGTTGCGGTGGGGTAAAACCCAACTCAATCAGTCAGTCAATGTTTTCTCTATCATGTTTTTCAGAACCTAATGCTTTCTATCATTTGATCAAATTTCGCTTGGCCGCTGATCAACTTGCACGTGATTACACTTGGCTAAAAGAAACAGTACAGTCATATAGCCAGTTTCAAAACGGGATCATTCTAGGCCCTTCAGTGACTCAATTGGACAAAAGAAGCGCAGAAAAATATTTTCAAAGGTGATAAAATTTCTTATATTGTTGTTTGATTGTTTTTTGGTAAATTCCTCACTGTTTCTAAAATCTATAGTTGAGAATACCATCTAAATCTGTAGACACATCCACTTCCCTGCTAACTGGCATCACCTCAAGAAACTGACAACTTTTCCACTTGGTACAGCAGCAATAAAGCATGACAGTGTATGTAGTCTTTGGTTGATTCATTCAGCCAAATGGGCTGATTGAAAATCATTGGCTAAGCAACGTAAATAATGGCCAAATTTTTTATGTGTCTGCATGTATGAACATTAGAACACACAGTCACATAAGTCCCGATTACTTATTGAAAATATGCCTATAGACCAATAGCTTTAGCTTGTAGTTCTTTATAGCCTTTCCTTATAATAAACATGAAGATTGTGAGGATAAACTCAAAGAAGATTTGTCCCAATATCTGTCGACCCTTTCTAAAACTATCAAGAATAAGGATTATTTCCCAGTTAATGCTCTAATAAATTGAGCAATTTTTTCTTCGCTTACTTTTCGGATCCATAACAGATGCAGAGTAGCTCTGTTTTATATATTATACACATTTTATTGTTCTTCTTCGCTTATCATTAAAATGTCATTATCAAAAACAGACAGTATCATTGTCTTCATCACAAGTCCTGCCATTATTGAACTGCATGACATTTTTGTGGACAACTGGCTTAAGTAGGATCATGTGACAGGCGTATGCAGATCACCTGATCCAAAGGAAAACAAATGAAGTTGGCCCATAGTTTAATAGATGACATTTAGAGATCCTACAGTGTATGGCATTCCTTATTTACAAATATTCCTTAAAATAGTCGAGCATTCTGGCCTCTAACAACTCTTGTTATGTTTACAGTTTTATGACAACTTTTGTTATGTTAACAGTTTTATGACAACTTTTGTTATGTTTACAGTTTTATGACAACTTTTGTTATGTTTACAGTTTTATGACCTCTGGTGGGAATGATGTAGTGACAGCTTCATGTTTTCATCAGTAAGTATACTGGTATTTTTTAACCCTTAGCCTGCTGAAAAAATGTCGTCTGCTTAAACTGCCGTCTGCCTAGATTTTAAAATTCATCAGAATCGCCCAATATCTGGAGGAACAATTGACAGAATGTCTAACAGCTTGGATCCAGATAAGATGCTGAGTTACTCTGCATCTAACCAAGCTGTTTGCTTATTCTATTACAGTCCCCCTTAGAGGGCTATAGGTTAAATGTTATTTGTATGAAAAAATAACTTTGGTACATGACTCAATGGATAAGAAAGTTATTTGAGTCTTATTTCTGAGTAACCTAAGGCTTCATTAATTTAGTTGCTTAAAAAAAATGACTTGGTTTTTAAACATACAGTAGTTATTTTAGGTAATTTTTGTAGACTGTGGCTAATAGAGACTATTTCAAGTTTGTTTCCTTGAGTTAGAACCAGTAATTATGTCTTATGTATATTATGAGGAGGGCCTTCTTCTGGGAAAGGCTGACATACTAACCACTACTTCACTGCATCCAGTGTTGTGGATGTGTATTGTTTATATTGCGGTTATATAATTATAGTGTTATATATGGAGTCATTTTTCCTTGTATGTATGTAGTGAAAACTTGAATAATCTTCTTCTTCAAACTAGTGGCCAGATTTGAAAATTATTTGACATAAGTGTTCCTTAGGTGACATCATTAATTTTTTCCTCTGAAACCATGAATTTTAGAGCTGAGATATTGGCACTTAATTATTTATATTGGGAAACTTTTCCCTGTGGTTTATAATAAAAAATGTGCTGCCATCTGCAGGTGAGTGCCTTATGGCCCTCTTGTTTTCAGCTGACCCTTAGGCATCTTGGTAATATCATGTCTGTCACCATTCATCCATTAAATAAAATTTAAAATAAAGGGTTTTGCTAAATTATTAAAAGTTTAATTGTTGTAAATACTTGTGTGACCTTCAGGTATTACTTGGGTTCTAAAGACGCTACCAAGGCTGATTACACAGACCCGGATGTTCTCAACATACTAATCCAAGAGGTGGAACTTGGGCTCAACTATACAAAGTCATCAGGGTCAAAGGCTAAATTGTGGATAGGGGAAACCAGTTCAGCTGTTGGCTCTATACCAGGCAACTATCCAACTAAATATATGGCTGGGTTTATGTAAGATATAGTATTGATATTTTTTTATTATCAACCAGGTATCTTAGCTCAATGTTGTTCTTTATTGGTTATTTGCTGTTATAATTAACAAGAAAATCAGTCACTTAATCTTGACCAAAGTATGGAATGCAATACCAGTTGAAGTGACACAATCAAAAACTATTCAACAGTTTAAGTCTAAATACATATCTCACTTGGGTGCCTCCATGGCTGAGTAGTTATAGTCATTGACTTGCAATCTCTCAGCCCCTCCACGCTGTAGGTTCGAATCCCGGTCTGGGCACTTCGGATTTTTCAAGTGAGGAAGCCTTCCAGCTGTCTTGCGGTAGGTTGGTGGTTCTACTCAGGTGCACTCTGTGCCTGATATAGTGTACAGAGATCCCCCTGGGTCTTCCTCCACCTGTAATGAGCTGGATGTGTGATATGACTGAAATACTGTTAAAGTGATGTTAAATTTCTAATAAACAATAATAAACGATAAACATATCTCACTGGAAACTGTCTAAACAATGGTGAATGACATATGTACATATAACTTCTATTATTATAAACCTTTATTTAATGTACCTCTCTTCTTCCTCAGCCATTAAGGGCAAGATAAGTCACCATATAACCATAACTATGACAACCTCTTAATAAAAATTTAATAAAACACAAAAATACTACAATGGAAATGTATGACTTTCCATGTTGTTTCTACACACAAAGAAATTGTCAATCTGATATACCTATGTTCACAGTTATTAATGCAGATATATTGTACAGTAATGTGTAGTTTAACTCTGACAGTATATTGCCATTAGTCAGCCAAATATCATAATCATTATCTTCATCATCATCATTATCATCTCAAGTGCCTCACTCCACATGGAAAATTACTGGAGTATACTCCTAATTTTAGACAAAATCAGCTGATGTTTAAAGCTTCATGCATTTTATATGTGATCAAAATTCAATGTTCATCAGTTGTTTTGTATTAGGATGATATTCTTCAATAAAACAATTTCTGAGCCCAGGCCCTGTTACACCGCAGCCTATAAATATTTGACATTGTGTATGAGAATGCACTCAAGCATTTAATTGGTCAGATTTGCATCACTTTGATTTTCATAATCTAAGCATATGCTGAAATACTTGTTAATTAGCCTGTCCTTATCAATCCCTATGGTGTACTCTTGATTAGGTTATGTTCAATACCCTAATTAAATCATAGACAACACAGCATGCTGAAATGCCTCTGTTCAATGACTTTTCTCCAAGGTCATCAGCATACTGCACATATTGCACAGTGTTAGTAATATTGACTGGTAACTGATCTGTTACTGAAACATGAATTGCTTCACGTAATATTCTTTTTCTGTACTACATGTATTTCTTTTCAGGTTACATTTTACTAGATTTAGATACTTCTTTAACCATGTGCAGTTATTTGTATATGCATTTGATTGTAAAAATGCATTTGGTTTTGTTGCCATGTTACTATGTGTTTTGTATATTTTTTTAGGAGAGGGCTTTAATAATGTTTTGATAACTTGTGCCCAATCCTGTTGTAATTTTGACAATTAAATATGTTTTAATGACAATAAATTATATTTAAATGACAATAAAATATGTTTGACTGACAATAAATTATGTTTAAGTGACAATGAAAAATGCTTAAATAACAATAAAATATGTTTGAATGACAATAGAATATATTTAGGTGACAGTAGAGTAATTTTAGACTGATATTTGTTTCAGGTGGTTGGATAAACTAGGTGTGACAGCTGCTGGGGGTGTGGATGTGGTCATTAGACAGAGTTTCTATGGGGGACACAACTCTATACTGAATCCAGATGACCTTGAACCTAGACCTGTAGGTGTAATTGTGAACGGAAATGAGAATATTGTGTTTTTGTATGACAGGATTAAGCAGCCCTTAAGTTAGATAACAATAGATCTTGTATCAAGCACATGTTGGAATCATTTACCAAACTAAAATGTTTTCAGATTGGACTTCAGATAAAAAAAGATATAACTATGCAAAGTTTGATAAAATGGCATATCAGTGGGGTGGCCATTTCAAAGCTGATTATGTCTTTCTCACACTTCTATAAAGTTTTTGTAGAACTTGTGGTCCAATCATTTTGCTTATAAAGTTGTAAGATATAATATTTCTGTATTGTGTTAATGAATTATTATATGTGTACAGATATGTGGCAATAAAAAATGTTTAAACCATGGCAGGACTGAATATACAATAGCTCAACTGTATAAATTCTGCAAATTAATTTCCATTTTTTCATTGATTTGTATTGCTTGAAGTTTTCTTAATTTTAGCAGAGTTTCAACATTGTTTGGCTGAAGCTGATTTTTCCTTCTAATTTGTCATAAGAGGATTAGTTTATTCATTTGCCTGAATTTTACAGCCTATTCATCATTAGTTCCTTTAGCTTTCTTTAATTATTAATTTCATGAATTCATAAACATAGAAACGATTGCAGACATTGTTTATACTCTTTCCTTTGTCAGTATTAAAGTTCAAATGAATTTGTTTTTAGTTGTAAATTTTGTAAGATAAGATTTAAAGAGAGGCAACCCATTCCTTTTGAAGAATGGGAGCTTTGCTGTCAAATTTAATTCTTTTTTTTTTTTCTTTTTTTTTAAATTTAATGTTGCTTTAACAGTATTTCAGTCATATAGCGAAATACAGGTGGAGGAAGACTTTGGGGAACCTTTGTACACTATTACAGGCACAGTACGCGCCTGGGTAGAACCACAGACCTATCACAAGTCTGCTGGAAGGCTGTCAAATTTAATTCAGTCATTACTGTTCTGAATCCATACACAATGTTTTATATATTGATAAATATAAGGTATAGATTCAGTGTTCATACTTAGTCACTACATAATCAGTTTTAAGAGGTATATCATTGTCAGACAAAATGATAAGTTTCGAATGGCTATTTGAACTGTATGCATCGTTCAAATAGAAATATTTCTGATCTACTTACAAACTTATCTGCAATAACTGTGGGACAAATTTAAACCCATATAAATATTTTCAGATTTTGTTATTTTATTTTCTCATTCAGGACTACTGGCTTACATTGCTGTACAAGTTGTTGGTCGGGAATAAAGTGCTGAGGGTTCTGTCACCTAGCAACACTGGTAAACTCCGGGCTTATGCTCACTGCACTGCAGCAAGGTGATAATATCTCTTTCTTATTTTAATTTCTCCCCCCCTCATTTATGCTAAAAACCTATTGATTATAGAAAAACTTGATTAGTTGGTTTTCCTGGATAGAGCCAGTATTTTATCTAATGAAGGTTGAGACTCAAACCTGTAGCCTCCTGAAATCAAAGCAGACCACTGTATCAGATTGTTGTTACTTAATAACTAAAGACTTTTTAACCACCCAGTAAGCTCAGTGGTAGAGTGTCAGCTTACTGGGTGGGAGGCCACGGGTTTGATTTCTGGCTGGGTCAAACCAAATATTGCCTGTTGTCCAATCCCATTCTTTGTGAATAAACTATTGTTTAGACTTAACCAAAGATAAAAATTGGTAGGAAACGCTTTCCTTCCTTGGTGCTCATGATTTAGGGTTAGCGTTATGGATGGTTTATTGATGTCAGGATAAAGTGACCAGCCCCACTTGTATCGGTGCCATACACTAGGCTTGTATAAAAGAACCAGAGAGCTCTACAGAAAGAATTTTCTGTATCCACTTCCCTCTGTATCGGATGTTTATTAGCCTTAGATGGCAATAAATGATGTAAATGAAGAAGAAAAAAAAGACTTTGAATTGAGCTAGGTGTAGCAACACTGTACTCAGATAATTGAAACATTTCAGGTGCAATCAATAATTAAACATAGGCACACTGAAACAGAGAACCAGCTCCAGTATGACACTCTACTCATCCAGCGTTCATAGTTATCAATACACTCTGACATAGCTTTTCATCTACATGATAGAACTAACACCTTGATAGAAATGGAACCCATTTTACAGGAATAACATAAATTGATCAGTCACAACCTCTGTGTCAAACATAACCAGTAACGAAACCAGGCTTGAATAGATGGCTTGTCTGAAATTTTGCCTTTAGCAGGCTACTCTGATAAGAAGACCGCTGTCTGCAGTATATACCATGAAGCTGGATACTGAAAATGAAAAATAAAGTCAAAATATGATATAATAAAATATAGTATAAATATAAAAAAAAAGAATTTGATTAAATGGTCAGAGAGAACTGATTCCATTTTAGAACTAAACCTGATGGTGATTTTGAAATATGTGTGACTTTTTTTACAGGTCTGGCTATGTGAATGGTAGTATTGTGGTGTATGTTATGAATCTGTATGAGATGGATCAAGAACTCACATTCCCTGACATTGGTTCCACCGAACTAATTCATTTGTTTAGCATGGAACCTAAACATGGACGTATGGAATCTGGGTAAATAGAATCAGACTTTTGTATCAGAGGATAAATATTTAGACCATGCGCTAATTTCATTGTTTGATGACGTTGTCCATAAAATGGTTTAATGTGTATTAAACATGATACATGTATTTGAACAATTAAAAGCATTTTGGTGATTTTCTGTTTAAGTATATGATAGTTTTAACTATAGATGATTTAAATAAACAAATAAGTGTGAGTGTCTTTCTTTTATTTAATGGTTCTGTCAACAATATATTTATTATTTACATTTATCACATAACAGTTCATATTTTGCCATGCCGTAAATATCATAATATGGCAAGGTGGTGCATATAATATGCAAATGTATATGATGTCCATTTTATGGTGTCATTGTATGACGTCATGAAAATTGTTGAATTAAATTTATAAAGGTATTTCTCATACATTTGTTTACTGTCAAATTGAAACTTATTTTATCTGAAAGGTTTGCTATTATTGATATAAATGTTATGATTGTCTTGGGGTTTTGTGTTTTTTTTTATAAAACTATATTTTGTAAGCGTATGATTTTAACCCAATTACTACTATATGAGGTTTCATTTTCTTAATTACTATGATTAAAATGAAAGTAAAAAAATGTTACATTTCCCTACATATTAGCTCTTATGTGATAAGAGGCTCACAACATATTATCTTATCCAACTTGTTCATTAATTTCAATACTGCAAGCACACATTTAATATCCTCTATATAATATTATGTTGTAAATAATGAAAACTCTTTTTGGTGGTCAAGTTCTCTTTTGCTTGAAGATAATCTGTCTTCATTCACACATCACTGTCTAGATAGGTCTAGTAACTTACCAGTTTTGGTAAAAGCATTGATAACTGTCTTTTCAGTATTACTGATTACAGAGCTGCTGAGTTTTCTATGAAATATGTATAAATTCTCTGTACATTACAGGACAGTGCTACTGAATGGTACCCCACTCAAGATGATTGACAATTCCACTCTGCCAAATTTAATGCAGCCATACAAAACCATAGCACCTGTCACTATCAAGTCCTTAACATACAGTTTTATTGTCTTTCCAAATGTCCGTATCAGTGTCTGTCAGGAATGAAGATTTTACATGGGGTATGACAGATGCTGTTGCTAGGGTATGACAGATGCTGTTGCTAGGGTATGACAGATGCTGTTGCTAGGGTATGACTGATGCTGTTGCTAGGGTATGACTGATGCAGTTGCTATATTTCCTGGTGTAAGGAACTTATTACCAGTCAGACCTTATATTAGCAAGCAAAGGACCTACTTTTTGTTTATCTTGCAAGATTTCATAACAGTCATATTCAGACATTAGTATAACCCTGATGATGGTGTTATCAGGTTATGACATCATGAAAAGTATATTTTTATAGATAGCTTGAATTTATACATATATTTGTTTGTTAAGAACTGTTGAATGTATGTACTTTAGGATAGGGGGCCTCCGTTGCCAAGTGGTTATGGTCATTGATTTGCAATCTCTCAGCCTCCTTCACTGATGTGGGTTCAAATCCCAGTCTTGGCACTTTGGATTTTTCAAGTGAGGAAGCCTTCCAGCTGGCATGTGGTAGGTTAGTGAATCTACCCTGGTTCACTCTGTGCCTGAAATAGTGTACAGAGGTCCCCCAGAATCTTTAATCCTCCACCTGTAATGAGCTGGACATCGCGATATGACTGAAATACTGTTGAAGTGTCGTTAAATTTCAAATAAATAAACAAACAAACAAACTTTATAATAAAAGTGATAAAAGTGCAGAGTTTGCATGCTGTAAATATCATATGGTATGGTCGTGCAATGATAGCATTATTTGATGTCATGAAAACTGTTGAATTTAACTAGTTTAAAAAGGTATTTCTAAAAATTTGGTTTACTGTCAAATTGAAACTTGTTTAATTACCTGAAAGGTATAGAACTATATTTTAGTAAGTGTAAGATTTTAACCCAATTACCACTATGATGTTTCATTTTCTTTCTTTCTTAATTTTTTTCTTTTTGTTTTTCTTCTTTATTGTTATGATGAAAATGGAAGTAAGAAATGTTACATTTCCTTACATACATGTGTTATCATTTATGTGATAAATAGAATATCAAATTTGTGTGTTTGCAGAATTTAATTTATTGAACTCGCCAGATAAAACTGATAAAGGCTCGCAACATATCGTTTTATTCCACTTGTTCAATAAATTCATTACTGAAAACACTCTCATTAAATATCTACTATTTACACCCCTGCTATATGACCTATCAGATTCTGAAAATTTTCTCTAACTGGTAATAATACCTGTTTTAAATGGTACACATATACCACAGTGCGATGACTGAAGGAGGGCAATAAGAAAAATACAAGCATACATACAGATATGCAATATCTACCTGTTGTATGTTGATATGGGCCAGAGGATATAAAACTTTCTTAAATTGAGCATATAACAGAAGTTTGTTGTTAAATTTCTGCTGATGTTGATTTAAACTTAGATACTTGAGTTAAACAATTTGGAAATGGCTCAATGCAAAGAAGGGCTATTAAATTACTAGCTAATGATAATTAATGAAATCTATAGTTGGAGTATATAACCTATTACAAACATTCTTCAGTTTTGAGCATGACTTTCAAATTAAGCATGATTCTCAAACTAAAGATTTTCTGTCCCCATGGCAACATAGTTTGATTTTTTTTTCCATTTTTAGTAAGTATTTGAGTTCTTCTTTGGAACAAGCCAATTACTTAGTCCTTTTACCCAAGTATGTAACTACATTAACAAAATTTCTTTGCTCAAATTGAGTAAGTTTTATAACCTAGGGTCCTGGTATAGTATTTTGGTATTTCTCTTTTAAATTGAATCTCTTCATATAATCGGCGCAGTTCCACAAAAATTGCAACTGTGTAGTACATCTCCCTTGCCCAAGGCATTTGCAGATCTGAGACATTGATCTCGGTGTGGATGTCAAATTTATACATGGTGCTTCAAATAATCTCACATTGTTATTTATTGGCATTATAGATGATCTCACACTGTACAGATTACCAAATAGTGTTAGACAGTCAGACTTACACATCAGGACGTTTTTACTTGGAAGTTCATGATATTACTAGCTTTTGTACTTTTACACACTTGTTTTATTATGTTTACCAAATGTATTGCATGATATTATGTTTTGATAAGACAAGGATTTCTTAGAGTAAATTTTGATTATTGCCTTTAATATTGCATTTTGATGATTGACATTAAAACTATCATTTACATTTTGCTTAATCTATTGTAATACATCTCTATACCTTGCTTATTATATATCTGATATAGTTTGTACTTTTGCAAAGTTATGCCGATGAATCTTCTGGTGTGACAGCACAATGTGAATACCATGGTTCATATTATTGAATTGGCTGAAATTTGAATATTGCTGTTATTGTTTTATTGGTAACAGTTTCTGTGTCTGTCAGATAAGATATATGTAAATCTCTGATCAAAGGGGCTCTTTCAAACAAACAATTTCTACACAAAGTCAGTTGAGCTTTATTCTATATTGCATAAGCAAATGTTTTCATTTCAATGTATAAATCATGACAGTTTTTGGGTATATCCTTTTAAAAGATTCTTAAATACATTACCACTTTTCTATACACTCTTGACTCGTTTACATAGTTTTCATACCATGTGCATATATCTCTTATACTTCGAGATTTTCGTCACACTTTTTGAATTTTCATGATATTCAATGATATTATTCTATTTACTTTTTTTCTTGTCAGTTGAAAAGTTTATAGTGTATACATTCCTGAGTTCATGTAATCTGAGATTAATACAAAATGTAGTCTCCAGTTAGATGATCCCATTTGATGATCTTACTGTGCTATAAGTTAGTCCATGACGACCGGTTTTGAAATTAAGTTACTGGTCAGAACTGAATTTTTCTACATTTTTTGTGCCATGTTTTTGTACACTTACACTGTCTGTCTTGTTGGAATTTATTTTAGTTCAACATGCAATTGGATGTTCATTATTTTTATAATTAAACCATTGAACCAAATTGTTTTATGTTATGAAATATTACTATTTGAGATTTATATGAGATATATAAGTTATCATCAGTTGATGAACTACTTTTGGCTAGTTTAAAATCCCATCAGTTGTATGAGAAACATTTAGCTAGTTTCAAGTCTGTGGGTTTATAATCTACATTTGGCTTTCAAAGTCGGTCAGTTTATGAGCTATATTTGGCTAGTTTAAAGTTGTTTTGATAAATAGTAAAATTTGGCTATTTTAAGTCTGTCAGTAAATGAGCTTTATTTGGCTAGTTTAAAGTTGTTCTGATAATTAGTAAAATTTGGCTATTTTAAGTCTGTCAGTTGATGAGCTATATTTGGCTAGTTTAAAGTTGTTTTGATAAATAGTAAAATTTGGCTATTTTAAGTCTGTCAGTAAATGAGCTTTATTTGGCTAGTTTAAAGTTGTTCTGATAATTAGTAAAATTTGGCTATTTTAAGTCTGTCAGTTGATGAGCTATATTTGGCTAGTTTAAAGTTGTTCTTATAATTAGTAAAATTTGGCTATTTTAAGTCTGTCAGTAAATGAGCTATATTTGGCTAGTTTAAAGTTGTTCTGATAATTAGTAAAATTTTGCTATTTTAAGTCTGTCAGTTGTTGAGCTATATTAGGCTAGTTTTAAAGTCCATCAGTTAATAAGCTACATGTTGCAGTTTTCAAGTTCATTGGTTGATGCCTTGACTGGCTTTTGTTTAGGTCACCAGTTGATGATCTACATATGGCTTGTTCAAAGTCCATCAAACAGAGCTATAATATGATCTTCATATTTGTACCACTAAGGTTATTGATATCCTGGTTTTCTTTGAAAATCCTGCTTATTAGATCTAGAAAAAATTATTAAAGTCAGGCAGCATGCATCAAACATTTGTAGGCTGTTTCTATTACATGTAAAATTGGAGAGTGAATCTCGCAATAAGTGAAGAAGAGACCGCTAGTTAGCTCAGTGGTATAGTCAGCTTCTAGTGTTGAAAGTTCTGAGTTTAACCCTCGGCCAAGTCAAACAAAAGACTTGAAAATTGGTAGTAATAACTTTCCCTCCTTAGTGCTCAGGATTGTAATTACGACAGGTTTGTTGCTGTCAGGGTAAAGTGACCTGTCTGAGATCTCTCCTTTCTACCAGTTCTCTACACTGGGCATGTTAAAAAACCATAGAGTTCTATAGAAGAGTTCTTAGTATCTGCTTCCCTCTCTCTTGGATGCCAATAAGCCCTAAATGGCAGTCACAGCTTTACACCAATTTTTTTTATTTTTTTTTGTTTGTGTGTGTGAGGGTGGGGTTCATTTATATAGCAGCCTCTCAATGCCTTTAGAAGAAATTCAGCAATATGGTTTCATGTAGAATAAATGACCACTTTTGTTGTTGGTTAGATTCGGTCCCAT
>JAULCC010040880.1:1009-15196 GCA_032358795.1 Nuttallia obscurata | reverse complement strand
TTCCAAATATTGGGTGATTCTGATGAATTTTAAAATCCAAACAGGCGACAATATAAGCAGACGACATTTTTTCAGCAGGCTAATGGTTAAGTGCATTTAACAATCATGGTGGCAGACTCAATTATTACACATGATTCGCATACAATGCACTCCTAAAAAGCATTGTTCATATCATATTAGCATATGCTCTGTTTGTCTCTGTAAGATATTTTCAGATTGAACACGTTACCCACCCACTAAGATACTAAGCTGTTTGACTGTTAATGTTTTTTATGTTTATTAGAAATTTAACGTCGCTTTAACAGTATTTCAGTCATATCGCGACGTCCAGCTCATTGTAGGTAGAGAAAGACCCCGGGGGACCTTTGTACTCTATTTCAGACACAGAGTGCACCCGGGTAGAACCACCGACCTACTGCAAGCCAGCTGGAAGGCTTCCTCACTTGAATAATCCGAAGTGGCCAGACTGGGATTCGAACCCACAGCGGTGAGGGACTGAGAAATTGCAAGTCAATGACTATACCACTCGGGCACGGAGGCCTCATTTAAACTGTTTGAGTGCTGAAACACTTCTGTTGAATAGTCTATTCTTACTCCTTCTAAACTGTTTTAAGGAGTAAGATTAGACTATTCAACAGAAGTGATGCACTTTTAAGGTAAAACATGCCTACATTGGTATGTGGTATCATGAAACGATGATAAACATCATCAATATAAACTTACACTGAACCAAATGTTCATACTAAATGTCTACAACAAACTTTATCACACACTTTCCTACGGAAATCATTCTAACACAACACCAGATATATCATACAACGCTTACATTAAGTGTTTTCTAGCACGTAATTAACTCAAATAAGTGCGAAGAAGTCGTTACCTAACTCTTAAATATTTCAGATAAACCCTTATGCCACGCCCATATCCGTCCCTTTCTTTCTTCACAATTTGCCCATCACCGATAATGAAAGTTATTGGGTAAACAGAACTGTACCGACAAGCATAGTAAAAAACCCGATAGCTCAGTTGAGATTTATATAGATCTATATATTCTATGAACAGCTATGTTATACTGGCCAATCGCATCGTCGACAAAGCCGTTACAATGCATCTTCGTACGGACAATAAATACAAAAGTTTTATGTATATAGCAGTCAGCAATTTGATTGATTTCATTAAATAAGTATCTACACATCAACATGATAATATAACACATGCAATAGATTGTTTTAGCATGTTCTGAGAACTATTCATTGCTGATAACAATGCACTTGCACTAAGTTGTACATCATTTGAAGTAGATGATTATCTCAAATTTCCGTCCTACTGCATTCAAGAAGGACAAAGGTGACACACTCTTACGCACACAATATGTACATCTCCAACAAAGTTTTACTAGTTTTCTGGTTACATGTTTATTATTGTTAATAGAAGTTCCGTTTATATTATGTAAGTTTGTTTTTGTCTGTGGTTAACGTTTAGGTTTTCAACAGTCCTTGCTTTCTCTCATAACTGGCACCTATCACGGAATGTTAATGTCTGTTTTGTTGTCCTGACGATATCTCACAAGTGCGTTCCGTTTTGAGCCGTCTGTTTGCTTTTTTGCTGTACTTCGGATTTGAATGTGTTCAGCCATTGTGCGGCTTGTACCTGTGACTTTGTCTTCAGAACAATCCAGCGATTTGTAAGTTTGAGCAATAGCCCATAGGCCCCTATAAGAAATAAACAACACAATTTACATACTTGTGTGAATCTATTCATGGTTTTTCCTGGTGATCAAAATGTACATACCATGATGACTGCATACTTAAAAAATTCTTAAACCAGATGCCATACAATTGTTTTTTTATTGTATCGATTCCACCAATGATTCTTAAGAAAAGCCTAACATATTTTAGGAATTCAGGAGTGTCTAATATAATTTAGTCTGTCTAGTATCATATTGACATCTGTGAAATCTTTATTGATAAAAAGTGAAGTTTTAAAACTGTAAAATTCAAGGCTTGCTCTGACAAAATGATACATTTTAAGTTTACCAGAGGCATGTCTCTGATCAGTGAAAATGTAAAAGTAATCTCAAATGGCTATAGCAATGAAATAATTTACAAATACTAACTCTATAAAGAATATTTGAGCTGAACACACTGAAAGCAACATACCGTTCATTTTTTTCACATGAATTTCCTTCACAGCATCTAGGCTGACGCTTTTACGGCGGTTTTCGTTCGTCTTGCCCCACTGTAGTAGTAGATCTCCATTGTTTTGGCTTGAGGTGTCCATCGCCATGGTAACACGGACATCGTGGTCCCAGCCCTGCGTAGTTTGCTTCCGAAAGTAATCTGAAAGTAATGCAGATAGTGGTCCTGTGACATAGTTCGAAAAAGGGGCAAATATAATTACAGCTTTTCTACACATACTTTAAGCCAAAACAATGTATGGCTTCCGTGGCATGCATTGAAAACACATATTAAAGTCAAAGTGCTTACTTTATTTCAGTGAATGGAAAATTACCTTCTAAACAACTCTTCTTTTAATATGCATTTGCTTCCTGTATTCATTTAGAATTCTGTTACAGCCAAAGGCATTCAAGTTAATTGATACCATACTTTTTTCTTTAAATAAAACAAATCTAGGATTTAAGGGACGGTTTGGTCGTATACACATGTGTTCTTAGGCTACATAGTTTGTTATTTACTGTATAAAACTTTCAAAGTATTCTGAGTATGGTGGATTAGTAGCATACATATATGTATTCACAAACAAGTTGAAACAGCGAAGTAAAATTGCAAGAACCAGCTGTGAGAAACATCAGGTATTTACGATTTCAAGCTCAACTAATCAGATCTTAAAGAATAAGAAAATCGCTTGATATACATACACCATCATCACTGCAATCTTCACTTAATGTGGGTTGCTATTGCGCTTTTTTTTATTCTTAATATGTACTGGAGTGACGATTTGGTTTACCTCATGCACGGTTCGATGAGACAGTGAAGTAAAAGAAAATGAATGGAGGTATTATGTGAAACGAATATTGTAAATTTTTTATTTCATTGTATTAGTTTATTGATTGTTCTATTGAACTCATGTCTCAAGTTAGATAGGTGAAATGAAACTGACCTAATCTGGAAAACAAATTAATTTTCAGATTACACTTTCCGACATTTTATTATGTGAATTTATTGCTCAAAACGTAGGAAATATATTGATTTTATTTGATTGTGCTCATGCTTCCAGTACAGTTCTTTAGATCCTTTTATCACACATATACAATTATGAAATGATACAATAACGCCTACCTTCCCTGAGAACTACGAAGTCTGCATCCCCGGTTACGGTATTTATCAAACTGCTCTTCAGAGAAAATCGCTTCATTGGATTGAAATAATCAATCGACATACGCTTTGGACTGCTAGATTTGCTTTCTTGTGGTTGAAACTTTGTCTCTTTGACTTGCTCGGTCGGCGCTGTTGTTCCGTTGTGGGTGTTATCAGCAACAGAAAGGTTTGACAAGATAACATCACCAGCAAGCACGTCTGATACGGTGGCATTTGGACATTCCACGAAAGCTTGCATCAGCTCCATCATCTTTAAAGGCACGTCAGCAGCGTCTTCGTGTTTCACGGCTGCCACATTGTAGCCGTACTCCAGTGCCACTTTGTTTTGCTTGAGGTCGTACATCACATACATCGTTGTCTCGTACACGTGCCTCGTATGGAAAAAATTCATGAGCTTCACCGTCACCCTGTTGTGCTTGAACACTTGATTTAGGTTAGCCATGTTGTCCATAACAAGTCTGTGACGACCAACATACTTCCTTAGCAACTCTGTTTGCATCTCCTCCTCTATCAGGTCGTATGGTAGGCCACTCTGTTGTGTCATGTGGTGTAGTCTATCCGAACTCCTTTTGGTGTATTCGCCCACGGTACCCATATTTCTAAGGTCGCCGATTACTGGAATTGCATTAATGCAACGCGTCACAAATGACTTGAGCTGTGGCACGTGACCTCTCATATCCACATTGGTTACAATAGGAATGAGGTCTTTGCCTGTCTTATTGTGCAGAAGAAGCATGTAGACTGAGAGCACAAAGTTGTACAACGAGCTTCCTCCCTTCTGAACATGTTGAAGAACTGCGTCTATAAGTTCTTGTGGCAGTTCCTGCTTTACTTGATACCAGTTAGATTCGTCCAGTTCATTCTCAATGTCGTCCGCAAATGTGAACGGCTGTATGTCCTGAGATAACTGTAGCTTCCAGTATTGCTTCATGTCAGCCATTCGAGGTGAAAGAGCCGTTCGAACACAATCTGCTGGTATGATATTTGTATCCTTTTCTGGCAATGGTTCGTTACAAATGTATGGCTTCATATAAGATCCAATATCCCGGAAAAGCATAGCCACTCCGCTTAGGTCTGATATCACAGAATGTATATACAGTCGCATTCTTGTTTTTTCTTTTTTGCAAGCTATTTTGAATTTGATTGGCAAATCTTTTGTCAGGTCAAAGTGAGTGTTTCCCCTGTCGTCTGTGGTGTTCTCGTTGCAAATACTATCAAATGGAACAATTTCCATATCAACATCAACTTCATCTGGGGAAAGAAGTCGTGAATCAAATATACCTTCCTTTTCGTTAAGTGTGTATATTCTTCTCAATTCGGGATTCATTTTCAGAAGATGGTTCAACATGACCTTCCAATCCTTTGGTTTTAAATTCAGACCTTTTACTTCGTAATCTGCCTGTCTCATGAAGTTCCGACTGTATGGGTTCTTCAGGTAATCTCGTAGTAAACTCTTCTGCATGAATGTTACATTGCCATCAAGGAACTCCAATAACTTCTTTGAGTTGTTTTCTGATTTCGCAGCACCCTCTGAAGAACCATTAAAAATATTTTCTTGGATATATGTTGTCAATGAACCAATCGTCGTTGCATCCGATAAAAGAGTGACAACAGGTATTCTCACCTGGGTAGTTTCAAATATAGAATTTGTAAAACTCATGGCTGCCATCGAATCAATACCAAGAGTAACAAATCTACTCTCTTCATCTAAGCTGTCCTCTTCAACCACAAATGTGTCTGTAACCATAGCTTTGATGAGGTCGACAATCATTTGCCTTTGTTTATCAGGATCTAGCTTATTGTATTCTTCAATGTCAAAGTGGTATTTAGATTCCATCTTTTTGAAGCCCTGATTTTTTGTTCCATATTTATCAAGAAGCCTCACAAACTTGAATGGGTACATTTTGACAGTAGGATGAAATTCCAGTCGGCCCCAGTCGAATATACCGAATGTGACTTGTGCCGGGTTTGTCATGACAGCTCGTACAAAGCAGGCTCTCACGTCCTCTACACTGAGGTAATAGAAACCTTGACTCCTAAAGTTATTTTCCAGCTCTTTGTTTTCCGTTGCCATGCCTAATGACAACGTACTCCAGTTGATGCTTTGTCCACAAAGTCCTAGACTGCGTCGGTAATGTGCAAATGAGTCTTGAAATGAGTTTCCAGCCGCATAGTTACATTGACCAGGATTGCCAAGGATCGACACGATAGAAGAATGCATAACAAAAAAGTCCAAATGCATATCTTTGGTAACCATATGTAAATTCCAAGTTCCAAGGACTTTAGGTTGAAGTGGTTTCTCAACGTCTTCTTCGGTCATGTTATTTAATAGCATGTCCGCTACCATACCTCCTCCATGAAATACACCTTTTATGTGTGCATCTCCAATTTGACTTTGCAAATCTTTCATTGCTATTTTCAGATGTTTTAAATCTGTGATATCCACTCTAACACAGATTATTTTACATCCAAATTCGTTCTGGATTTGATCAATCTGTTTTTGCTTCTCCTCTGTCGGTGGTCGTCTTGAAAATGTTGCGATGAAACCGGCTCCTAACTCAGCCATAACATGCAACAATTCCCAACCTAGTCCCGTGAGACCCCCAACAAGGATATAACAGCCATTCTTCCTGAATACCTCGGTTCTGAACACTTTCAGTGGTATGATCTCGTAGTCTGCCTGGTCGTCCGTCATGGCAAGTGTCGGATATGGCAACTTAAACACATCTGTATTCTTCTCTTCATTATCTACTGTTTCAAAAAGCTGTTGTAAATTAGTCCTTAGATTATTGTCCAATGATTTCAGCCAACTATGAACCCTTGGGATCTTTTCTGACAGTTCCGCTAACGTGAACATCTTCTCGGTGTTATATATTTGCATTTGGACACCTTTCATGTTATGCATAACCCATCTTTGTAAGAATCTTGGTAAAAATTCGTCCACTGATATGATTTTCTGAGCTATTGGGCAACCTGTCTTCAATAAATCAATGTGAGTTTGTGCAATTCTTGTAAGCACCACGATTGTATGTGCCGACGATCGACTTTCATTGTTAAACTCACTTATTCTGTCTTTTGCTTCGAATTTGACCTGTGCTTTTCTGTATTTTGAAAGGAGATTTCCAAACAGTTGACAATGCATGCTTGATTCATCATCAACAATAACATACACGCTCGATGATTGCTTACAGGCCTCGGCTAGGTTCCATAGAAAAACACCAGTCACCATAAGCCCGGGAATGTACACAGGTAAGCTGCTGATTTCAAAAACGCACTTGGAAGGTACAGATACTGTTGAACAAACATTCACAGGATAACAGAATCCAACGGTTGTGTTCTTTTCAGGGGCCTTTCTAAATCCATTCTTTTTCCCTTTACTGTCAATACATCCTACACCTTCAATCGCAACAACTTGAAACCCATCGTCTCCTATTTCTGGCCAGATAGTGTTCTGTGTTTCAGCTGATTCTGTAGATGTAGGATAAACGACTGGATCATGGAGTGTGATAGATTGCAATCGCAGCCTCACGAGAGAAACAGATTTTTCGGTTGAACCATTGTCTATGCTTTGACCTAGCTGATAATGAGGGCTGATAACTTGTATCGGATGGGCTGACTTTAAGACAAGATGATCTGTTTGATCTACTTCTAACTCACGTTGATTTGGTTCATGATCTTGATCAGGCGCTTCAATCATTTCACTTGAATATATGTTCCCATCATCAATGAGGTATTCGTTCTGGTTTATTGCATCCACCCGTGTCAGCTTTTCAAGAGCAATTGCATTTGGCTCTGAAAGTGACATGTCCACCAGTCTAATATCGTTGTATGCAGTTTCTCCCATAGCTGACCTAACCATGCCCCACAACTCTGCACCACACACATTAGATGCACCTATATTTAGTATTGGAGACGCAATGACATCTTCTGTAATCACATATATAGGAACGGAATAGTTGCTTTCTCTGAGAATCTTGACGAGTAAGGAAAGTGACATAAACGTTTGCTTTGATATAGCGTAAACGTTTGCATTTTTCATTTGCTGCACATGATGACATGAAGCGAAGACAGTGGCTCTGACATTTGGTTGTTGATCAAAGGCCATTCTGTACATAACCTCTGTGTCAGCTAAAGACTCATTAAGCTCATAAAATGACGCATTTGCCTGGTCTTTCATAGGCGTAAAGCAATTGATAAATCTGTCTGTTCCAAATACAAGCAATTTTCCTGGCTGAACTTTCAACTCTTTTGACATCTCGCTGTTATCTTCATCGCTGTCAGTTTGAATCTCGTTCCAAGCCATGTCATAAACTATGCTTTGATTTGGAGCATCGGATATACGCATGGTTTTTGTGTAGAAGTCTTGAACTTCGGCAATGACGTATCCTTCAGGAGACAAAAGAAGTGAGTTGTAGTGATTCCCAATAGCAGTTGATTTCACCATTTGAGAATAACCATACATTCTTTCCTGTGGAGGTCTGTTGATAATCACAGAACCAGCACCCTTTGGCAAGGTTGGTCCAACGGTTCCGACTGTGCTCAGAATTCCAAAAGTTTGAAACATTGCATCTATTATAGATGGATGGAGATGTGTGCTCTTTGTTTGATCTTTCACCGAGTCTGGAACTATGAATTCCACAAGGCATTCAGTCGTTGATGACCATGACTGTTCAATCAGACTCAATGACTCGCCGTAGTTGAAATCAATTCTTTCTAAGCAGCTGTAACTATCTTCCTTAGATCTAAATGTTTTGCATCGTTCCCGTATCGTTTCGATATCAACGGCTGCTCTTTCAGGGTCAGCGCGTCTAGTTATTGTTCCTTTGCACATTGTTCGCCCATCTTTGACAGCATGGTACTGATGACCGTCGATGTCTTCGTCTTCTGTGACTTCTATTTCAATTAGATATTGCTTGTCGTCAGGTGGTGTAAAAGGGTTAACAAATTCAACGGAAACAGATATTTCGTTGGCCCTCAGTCTAGATTTTCTCTGACCAACTTCAAAAGCAGCTTCTACGTACGTTGCTCCTGGAACTAGAAGAGCGTTTAAGAAATAGTGATCGTAAACGAACGGAGTCGTGTCTCTATCAATTTCTATTCTGAATTCTGCTTTCTCTCCACCATTGGGTCTGACATACATATGTGTGTTTGAGTTTCCTGTAATTCCTTTCAGAAATTGTTGAGCCGTTTCTGGAACGTATAAAATCTTTGATTTGTTGAACACGTAAGTTGGAACTGGTACAACTGTACCATCAGCAGGCACCGTGCTGCTCCAATTTATGGAAGCCCCCATTTCATAGAGTTGGCTTAAAGAAGAATACATGCTAACATTTTCTTTTTTCGCATTCATCGATGGCAAACATTCTCCGCTGAGATTGTCATTCATGATATTTGGCAAATGAGCTCTCAAAACCTGTCTTGGTCCTAATTCTATGAATACATTCGTTACCTTTTCTCTTGATGCAAGAAGAATAGACTGCATAAACTTCACCGGCATCCTTATATTATCAGCCCAGTATTTACCGGTCTGAAACTCTTCTCCGTCTGCAAGTTCTCCAGTGACTGTAGATATGTGCTCAATCGTTCTCCGTCCTTTGTTAATATTTTGCAGCTGGTTCTCAATGTCTTTCATGCATGATTCGACATGGTGGCTATGATATGCGCACTGAACTGATAGCGGCCGTATTAATATCTCGGAATTATCCGTTTTGTTGAGTGTCTCAAGTTCTTCTTTTATTTGCTCCATAACGTCAGCGTCGCCTGAGAGTGTGCAAGATGTAGGACTGTTGTACACTGCAATGGAAACTTTGTTATCATGTTTCTCGCATATTTCCTCAAGCTTCTCTACGGGCATATTTCCGGCAACCATCATTTTACCACCAGTTTTATCAGCCAGGATCTTGGACCTGTAATAGATTACTGTCACAGCATCTTTTAGGGGTAAGGAGCCAGATGCAACAGATGCGGCTACTTCACCTACAGACTGTCCGACGATTGTATCGGGAACTACTCCCCAACTTTCCCATAATGCAAACAGAGCTACCTGTGTACAGAATATCGCAATATGATTTAAGAAGGGATCACTATAGTCTGTGTCAGTTTCAAATTTATCTGCAATGCACCATCCGGAGAGTTGTTCTAGGTAACTATCTATTTCTTTAATTTTTGCTTTGAAGACTGGTTGTGTCTTCATCATTTCTGTACACATGCCACTCCAAGTGGTACCAACTCCGCAAAATACGAATATCAGTCTGGTTTTGGCCGGGGATTGGATCTTGTCGAAGCTATTAAATTTCAGTTTAATTTGTTCCGTTAGTTCGTCCAAGTCCTTTCCGAATAGTATTGTTCTGTTGACAAAATGATCTCGACGAAAGGCGGCTGTGTATGCAATGTTGTCAAGTGAGTATTCTAGGTTCTTGATATCGTTTCCAAATTTCTCCATTGTATTCTTCAGAGCTACCTTATCCATGGCTGACAGACAAAACACTTTATACGGAGCCAATGAAACAACTTCAGCCTCCTTTACTTTTGGCAATTGAGGAAACTTCTTCTGTATAACGATAGCATGGCTGTTTGAACCACCAAATCCAAATGAATTAACACAACAAATTCTTTCACCGTCCTTGTTAGGGTTCCAGTCTTTAACGTCTTGAGCAACGTCCAATCTGTACTCGTCCAGTTTAATCTTCTGGTTTAGGTTTGACCTATCTTTTTTCAAATGAAGTGACGGAACAAGCTTCCCGTTTTTCATCATCAGTAGAACTTTTATCAAAGCAGCAACGCCAGCAGCTGATTCGGTGTGACCAATGTTGGTCTTGACAGATCCGATAGGAATAAATCCTTGTCTGTTAACCATCATGCGTTTCTCCTGTAAGTCATCCTTTTCATGATCCACTATTTCTTCTTCATCGCCGCTTCTGCTTTTCTCAGTGTCGATATCATCTGATTTGTCATCCGGTGACAGCATCTTATCTTCTGCACTAGAGAGGTCATCTAATTGTTCATTTGTTTCGTCTTTGACCCTGTATGATTTTATAAAGCTGCCGAGAGCGTTAGCTTCTGTTGGGTCGCCTATTGGAGTCCCCGTGCCTGTAACACAGATAGAAACATTCTTATATGTTACCCAACTACGAGAATCAATGCAATCGTAACCATCGACCATCTCCATTAAGCTCGGAAAATAACCTCTTACGTCATTATAAGGATGCAAAACAACATTATTTTTTGCCCCGGCGAATAACTCCAAGCATAGTCTTATCTATTAACAGCATTTCCAGTCATTTAAGATCATATCTACAATGTCGGTTTCAAGACTGTGTTTTGCTTAAGATTGCTGAACAGACAACCTTTCTCAAAAGTGGATTTGAAAAGACGATGCGGACGCTGCCATTTTCATGTCAGTTTTTGTTTTGATGGAAATACTTTTTCCTTTTATTTTCATAGATAACTGGGTATGGTATTCCTATTTGGGAACACTGTTATATTCACTCGTAGAATTCCGTTGAGAGTAGAAAGTAAACTTAAAATCTATGTTTTGCATACAAATCAACACGATATGATTCTTCCTTATATGTCTGACTTAATTCCTCCAACAGTATCATCAACTATCCATTGTCAATTAAGAAATAGAAGCAATTTAAGCAATGCATCTTTAAGACCAATATTTTCAAAAAACCTTTTTTTATTCCTTCTTCTGTTAACCTTTAGAATAAACTGGATGATAATGTTAGATTCATTAAGTCGCTTTCATCATTAAAAAATAGTGTACATAAGACAAATAATTTTTCATTTGTTCCTGAATGCATGTACTTCTTTAGTGGTAAAAGGTAAATTTCTGTGTTACATAGAGTAATATCCACCTAAGAGGTGACCCGCTATGTACCTGCTGTCCCGAAACTGAAGATGCTGAGCATTTCCTGTTTAAATGTAGATTTTTGAGGACCCAAATAATGCAGAAATTACAAAATATAAGACACTGAACTGCTCTTACACGGATGTTTATAACTGTCGAATTTACAGATAATGACACCCTTTTTAATGCTGTCCTAAACTTCATTAATAAAACAAAAAGGTTTTAGACTATTGATTTAAAAAGAAAGTTATGAAGGAATAAATACAAACTGTTTAATAAGTAAATTTATACAAGACAACGGGGACCAGTGTACCTTCCATCAAATCTGTCTTACTAGTCAATAACTGACGGCTCAAATATGACCTTTCCTTGATTCTCTAAACACACACAACTCTTTTCTGTGCTTATTTCATCACTATCATCTTCGTCACCATCATTATTATCATAATAACCATCATACTTATTTTCAAATTAAAAAAAAGAACATAAATACTGTCAGTAGTGTAATACTTTCGAATACTTATATGTAATTACATGTAACATGTAATTGCCATTGTTAACTATTTTATCTGTATAGCTGTAGCGGGAGGTCCAAAAGTAGGATTTGACCTTACCCCATTTCTGTATAAAAAATAGGAAATAAAAATGTTTAAAGTAAAACTTTGAAGGGTATGGTATCAGTTTTCCCCCCAAAAGATACCACATTGATCACATAACCGAACGCGTAGTTTAAAAATGTCATTAAGCCAATAAAGACTTATCAAACGTCATCCAAGTATATTATCTTTTGTAGAAATCCTTTATACTTTCAAAATAATTCAGAAAACCTATTCCTTCTTCTCAGTTACCTCTTTTGTTTATTTAATTTACTCACTCTTATAACTGATTTATCAAACAAGCGATAATGTTTGCTCATATTTCTTTATGGTTTATGTTTAAAAATTCTGTGTTATGGTGTTTTATTCTATGGACTTAAAGTTATAAAAGTTAAGGTTAAGTTTATGTTTTATAGTTAATAGTCCTTTAAGTAACTGTTTACCGTTTTTGAAATGATTGCATTTTTAAAAGCATTTTGTGCTGTATTTTTCCTTTTTACATAAACCTTAATTTAAGATCCTTTCAGGTTTTGAGTTATCTTTTCCTTTAAAGCATGTGAGTTATTTACCGTCATCTACTCATTATCTTTTTTCAAAAACTTGATAAAGTTTAAAATATTACGGTCTTTAACCCTTAGCCTGCTGAAAAAATGTCGTCTGCTTTAACTGGCGTCTGCCTAGATTTTAAAGTTCATCAGAATTGCCCAGTATTTGGAGAAACAATTGGACGGGTGTCAAACAGCTTGGATCAGGATTAGACGCCGAGTAACTCGGCGTCTAATCTTGATCCAAGCTGTTTGCATATTCTATCACGGTTGCCCGTAGAAGGTTAAACGGGATTGAGAATATAAATCTTTGTTCCTGTAAAAACTATTTACCGTGAGTTTCAATGTACTGCAAGGTCGTCGGATCTACCCCGTATTGCTTGTATATCTTATGCAGCAGCACCTCCTGTTGTTCCCCGGATGGAGCCGTAATCGGCTGTGTTGCGCGACCGTCCTGGTTACTTCCGGTTCTTAGAATAGCCCAAATTTTATTTCCATCTTCAAGAGCCTGTTAAAACATGAAGTAAGAATTCATATTTGTACGACATTCGTATCAAATCATCGTCAATTTGTTTTTACGATATAATGTCAGCAAACAAAGTTGTTTTTTATAGATTGCTTGCTTTTGTTTGAGTGGTCTGGTATAAAAATAGTTCTGCAATAATTCCGAGAACTTGTTTGTCGAGAACTTGTGGTCGCTTCAACAGTATTACAGGCATATCATGGCGTCCAGTTCATTACAGTTAGAGAAAGACCCACGGAGACATCTGTACATTGTTTCAGTCACAGAGAACAATCGGTGACAGTAAATATAATTATATGTAATAAATTACACTTCAAAAGTAATTGTAATGTGATTTTACATTACTATAATACAATAAACGTAAGTAATCAATTACATTTTGTAAGACATTGTAATTTGAATTTAATCGATTAGATTCAAAGAAATCATGCCAGGCCTGCTTCGCAATGAAGGTAAACGCACATCAACAAAATAAAAAAAGCATATAGTGATGATTTACCTTTTTTGCAGATTTGAGAATTACAACACCACACCCCTCCCCTCTTGCGTAGCCGTCTGCTGTATCACAAAATGTCTGACATTGTCCAACAGCTGACATCATCCGGGCCTTGCACAGGGCAATGAAGGTATCAGGGGAGATAATGCTACTGACTCCGCCGCATACGGCCATGTCACAGTCGCCTGGAATGGATATTATTGGACTTATTACTTACCCTGAAGTTGTACTTAGAATCGGGCGGTAGCAAACAAATTATTTATGAAAGAAAAATAAATGATTTAATCACAGTTTGCTGTCTTACCTTATTTAGGATGCACATTACGTGACAACTATCAAAATAAACGTAATAAACGCCCCGAAGAAGTGAAAAGCTGATATTGCATAAATATTTCATGCAACGTTTTCCAAATAATCAATTTAAAGTATAGAATAAAATACTGAATTTCATATATATCTTTTTAAATTTTAATTACGAACTTCTAAAATGTACAATGTATGCTATTGTATAGGTTGTGTGTTATGAATATCTCGTTTTGGGATGTTTGCATGATGCTTATCCGTGAAGACGTCAATTCTGACTGTCTTCTATTGATTATATTATGGCATAACACGTCAGAACGGTTATTATCTTTTTCAATTGGTTTCCCGTTTACGTCACTTTCCGCCACTTAGGGCTAATGGATTTCCCATAGAGAGGAAAGCGGATACACAGAACTATTCTGTAGAGCTCTCTCGTCCTCTAACGTGCCCAGTGAATAGCACTGATACACGTGGGGGTTGAACACCGGCCGGTCACTTTATCCTGACACAAGCAAACCAGTCGTAATGCTAACC
>JAULCC010040769.1:0-13777 GCA_032358795.1 Nuttallia obscurata | reverse complement strand
CTACTACAATGTTGATACAACAATGAAGACGTTCTCTGTTTTTTAGACCCTAAACAGTGTACTGTTTCTCTGTTTTTAGACCCTAAACAGTGTACTGTTTCTCTGTTTTTTAGACCCTAAACAGTGTACAGTTTCAAATGTCTAATCTAGTTTATAGACTCACAGCAGACTTGACTCTTTTAACAGTCACAACACCCTCTCCGAAAATACACATCTCCTCCCTACACCAAAACACCCATCCTACTAAAGAATATCCCAGATTATGAAATATTTCCTTTTTGCATACTTAAGTCTGGATATTATGTACAGATTTCAAACTCGGGCCATAGTTTACATTAATTTGCATTCATTTTTTATCTGTAACAGCAAGTATATATAGAACATAAGAATAAACAGAAACCATGTCATTCAGTAATGAATTATAAGGAATAGTGGGCATGCATATAATGACAAGTTTGTGTAATACATAGTTTCAAATGTAAGCGTTTGTAAACACCCCATACCCCAAACAAACTCCCCATTTATTATGTTCATGTTTCATTTCAATAAACATAATAAAATGAAATAGAAAGTAATGATCACCTTAAATAATGTGTATAAAATACAACTATGATTTCTTAAAAACATAACAAGAGAACAACAATGCTGGTCCTGTAATCGCTCACCTGAAATTTCCTCAGACAAAGTAAACCCTATGCAGGTTGCCCATTTCAACAAATTTGATATACCTTTATATGACTGATGTTACATTCAAACTATTTTAGCTCAATCTTAAATCTATTATTTTAATAAATAAAACGTAAAAAATTGCACAATAAAAGTCTATGTAATATATATATATACATAGGGAAACTAGCAGTTATTTTACTAGAAAAATTGCTCTCTACTTTACAATACCATGAGAAAAAGGTATGGGTCTATAGGAAACCTAAAATAGTTAATTATGCTGTGTTTGTACCAGTTCTGGGTTAGACCAGAAGCTGTAGTTGGAAAGACTTGTATATTGTGGTAATTGACCTTTTTGTAATCAGTGTGAATAAGTTCATTTGTTTATTTTTTCCGGCATTCCAAATATAAATGTCAGTTGCAGAGGTGATGGCTTGTAGCAATGATAAAATCCCTACTTCAGAGGCTATCTGATCTTCCGTGTAATATATCTTCAAGCAAATAGTTTTATAGGCGCATTTAACACAAAAACAACAGCATTTATGGGACTGGTTTAAACTACCGAATTATAATTACCAACGGTACTAATTTTGAGGAGTCTTGTTGATATGGTCAATAACTCGTAATATTTTAGTCCCTCACCGCTGTAGGTTCGAAATCCGGTTTGGGAACTTGGGATATTTCATGTAAAGGAAGCCTTCCAGTTTGGTCAGTGATTCTACCAGGGTGCTAAAACAGTGGACAGAATGTCCGCCAAGCTAGTCTCAACCTATAATAAGCTGGAAGTCGCAATATGACTGATATACTGTTAAAGCCATGTTAAATTTGCAAGAAACCAACAAAGCAAGATCGATTGTGTGTTTCAATAAACTAACAAACCAAGATCGATTGTTTGTTCCAATAAACTAACAAACCAAGATCGATTGGTGTGTGATATGTCCTTCCTTTTGAAATGAAAGGTGAGAAAAAGAACATTTGTTACATGTTTTCTGCTATTTTAGCTGTCCTTTCGTTTATCCTTTAACATCTCTTAATGAATTGAAAACAACATCTTGAGCTTAGTACTTTCTGTGTTGAAAATGAGTTGTCAGGAAGTAGAAAGCTGTTTTAGAATATAACCACAGCTGTGAAAACTCATTTAATCATTTGTGAGGGATAAACTATACCTGCAAATGTCAGAACTTCTGCAATATTTTAGAAATAACATAATTCATGTCGTGGAGAGAACCTTTGTAGATTAGCTAAGAAGAAACATGCGTTGTAGACTTTTAAGATGTCTTAACAGCAGGACAGGCTTATCATGATATGCCATTTACATTTATCCAATTTACTGAATTGTCATTATCGCCACTTTTGCACATGGACATTAGAGAAGTATTGCAGCGATTCTGGATATCTAAATTCATAAATTGTTCTTTGAATAAGGGTTAATTACATTGCTGCTTTAAGAGCAAAAAAAGGGTTTGTGTTTGTAATATTGACCGTAATAGGAGTTGGTATTTAGATAGTTCATAAGTGTCAGAAGTGAGTATATAAGTCTGATGAGAAAACATGTAAAGTAAATGACAACTTTAAAAAAGTTGTTTTTGATTTACATAGAAAAAAAGGGGGAAAACTCCATCAATATGATATTTTTCAATATGCAATGGCTTAATGTTGCCCTCATATGTATATGAGGAGTGTTTGTTTAAGCAATATTGAGGAATAGGCCAGTTATAGCCAATGAAATTGGACAGAAAACTGTGATATATGAACAGATACATCGTAGAGTCACAAACGATTCCAAATGGGTCCCTATTTAAGAACATATCAACTACATAATATTTGAGAACCAATCGTGGTGATGTTGAGCACATGCAATAAAGTCTCGTATGGTCCAAACTAAGTTCATAGTAAGTCTTCTGTTGCTGAAACTTGGTGGGAACAGTATGTATTTATAAAATATTGGTAAGGGATAGACTCGTATGTTTTGCGGGCATTAACATATTTGAAGTGCAACAATTGTTAACAGGTATCGAGAGTTGTGACAAGTTTGGTTAGATACATATTTTATTCATAAGATTCTCATACCATACTTGTGTTACAAAGGTTTGATATCGTACACCCTGTTTTTTCACAGGCACGAAAAATCAGCATTTTCCTTACAAATATTTTATTTCTTAGCATGAATTAAATTTCAACTGCTTTATATTGTTGTCTGATCTGTCTACACAAAAAGGAAGTCAAATATCGAATTATAGCTAGGACTGGTAAAGGAACATAAGACAAAGATTGTTTGAGACATTTAAAAAATTCATATGCATCAACAATGTCAACGCTAACAAATGATAGTAGATTAATGCAAATGTCATACTGAAGCAAAGTATGTTTATCCAGCATTTATTTGTTTGTTTGCATGTTATACCATATATCTGGAGGATTTGGTTATGCAAAATATATAAACATCATTAATATTTGTTTGTGCTTTACGTTTACTCAGAAAACATACTGTAAGATGTTCCATAGTCAGCCTTGTTCTATTATCAGGTTTCCATAACATGTCTAGTATTGGTATGCTATGAGTTTGAGACATGCATTTAAGGGAGACAACACTGTCAAATCTAATGGCAACGAGTTTCAATGTCTTCAAGAGTTATTTGATCCTGCACTTTACAGTCTCGATAGTTTAAAAATGTATGTCACCAGAATTAGACTAAGCCATCAATATTAAGGCAGGTTAATCAAAATAAGAGAAATGCATGCGTACATGTAGTTTAAAATATACAAACTGAAATATGTACACTAGATACTTTACTAATTCCTTCATATAAACTTTCTTAATTCAAATCTAAAGAAATAGACTCTTTGATACGTTTGCATCGTTTATATTTACCAGCACATTATTTAACTAAAGGGCTACAAGCATTGCGGTATTCACTGTTTGTAGGATGAATCAAGAAAACTGTGTTCAGTGAGCCAGCCCACCAGCCAATCCCACAAGCGCAGTCCTCGTTTTCTTGCATGCCTCTTCAGATTTATGGTCGTTTCGCCACTCTGACAGTTCCGTTACATTCGTTTTGCTACCCATACAAATATCGTTTTGCTACCAAGTCAGTAGCTCTTTAGGGCATTATACAAACTCTCCAGGCGATGATACTGGCCGATTGTTTATATTCTATTAAGAAAATATAATAGGTTCGTAAAGATTGAAGAGTTATCAGAAAAATATTGGGTAGGTAGCAAATCGACTGTAGCGAAAAGACTAAGGTGGCAAAAGATGAATTGTTCAGCCAATTTTGATATAACTCGACATACAGTGTCATTTAGGGTTCTCCAACGAGGTCATGCAAAAAAAGGCATAATCTGATGGATCTAAGGGGCATGTAAGTTACATTAAGCAATACATGGTGAGTTGTTTTGTGTTTGTCGCAAGGGCTTTGGGGTTATATTGAAGCCCTAGATATACAAGTTTACATAGAATGTAAAATTATTTTTCAACTGATAAACAACTAAATCTTTTTTTCCACATGAAGCATCCTTGGTTTGTTGTCTAGCAGTTACTTTTAATAAACGTGTGCATATCTTTATTTCAACCGAGTAACATTTTGATTATCCCAAATATGTTAGCATCAGTACCTAATAAGAAACAATTGACCATAGCTATCTTATGAGCAGTTAAAATGCTATACTTTCATTGAGCGTTACATCTTACCTTAAGTCATGTCTTTCTTTGTTTTTCTTTCTTAAAGGTTTACTGCAATTCTTGTACATACAATGACTGAATCACAATTGACTCCATCACATTACTAGGTTATGTTCTGTGAACACGCATAAATATATATGTATGTATTAATATATATACATGTGCAATAGAATGTATAGATATGTGTTGATTAGCAAATGTGATAATTGTAATTTAAGTTTGTCTGTTTACTTAGATTATGCAGTTTTGTAGATTTTTTTGTGATAGATTGCTGTTAAGTATAGCATATACTGTCAGTTTTGATCATTATTTCACTGACTTCTATTGAAATAACTTTTTTATTGGCTTATCTCTGTCTGTTTATCTGTACACCTAGGAGTTATAATGGAACAATCGTAAGTCCCATAGAGAACATTTCTATTTTTCCAATTAACATATTTAGGGAATTGTCATGTAGAAATAAGTTAACAACAAATAGCAAATCATGCATAGGCAAATCAGAAATGATTTCTATTTGATGTAGGTCTTCACTTTTTGAAAATCAAGGACTGAGGTTTCCACTAAGGTTAAATCTTCAAATGATTAATGACAATGCCATACTTGAAAAAAGAAACAGTTCTTTGCATTACAGATTGTAGTCCATTCCAATAATCCAATGTATTATTGCAGTTACTAATAAACTCTATAGCATTTCTGTTAATATGCATTTTGTTTTAGTATGTGTGGAACATTGGCATAAATTGGGATAATATATATTAAGTCATCAGTTATAAGTTTTCTGTCAAGTTTTATCGATGGCAAAGTATAAAGATCCCTTCGGAAGCAAATTAGCACATAACTTTGTATAAGCACATAACTGTCGATAAGCACATAAATGTGTCCAAGCTCCCAATGTGAATATTGTCTGCAACTATGTATACTGTATTTATCACGTTATTTGTTGCAATAACAGTACTGTTTTTATTATTGTTGACACATTTCACTGTTTTTGTTGATTGTTATTGTTACATATACCTTTACCCATACTACCAATTATAAACCAGTGTGATAAACTTTGATGGACCAAACTTTCAAGTTATACAAAATTCCCCTTCAGTTTTGTTTTGCCGTAATATAAATATATAGGGAAATTGAAAGAATTGTGTTTGTCATTTTAAGAAACATTGTGACTGGTAAAGAATTTTGTTTCTGTTTTAAGAAACAAAATGAAAGGTATAGAACTGTTTCTGTTTTTTATAGAACCATAATGAAAGGTAACTGAAAATTAGTGAAAGGTTTATTGTTGTTGTTGTTGTTTTTAGAAACAAAATTAAAGTTATCTTGAGTGTTTTAAAAAGGTAATATAGTGTTTAAGTGAAAGGTAAATTGACTGTAACTGTACGAACCATAGTGAAAGGTTACTTGGCTTTGTTTTTAAGAAACATGGAGAAAGGTTACTTGTCTGTGTTCCTAAGAAACATAGTGAAATGTTACTTGTCTTTTTTGTTTTAAGAAAATAGTGAAAGGTTACTCGTCATTGTCTTTAAGAAACATGGTAAAGTGTTATTTGCCTGTATTTTAAGAAAAATAGTGAAAGGTGACTTGATTTTCTTTTGAAGAAACATAGTTAAAGGTCACTTATCTTTATCTTTAAAAAAAACAAAGTGAAAGGTCAATTGTCTGTGTTTTTAAGAAGTATAGTGAACGATAACTTGTCTGTGTTTTAAGAAACATAGTGAATGGTAACGTGTCTGTCTTTTAAGTCACATATTGCAAAGTAACTTGTCTGTGTTTTTGAGAATCATTGTGAAAAGTTAAGAACTGTGTCTATGTTTTAAAATAAATTGTGAAAGATAAATATTTTTGAGTTATTGAAATATCAACTGAAATGCAAAGAACCTTGTTAAATATTTTAAGGTAATAACATGACATAATATTCTTAAAAAAGAACTTTAGGGAAGGAATAAGTCGTTTGCTGTTTAAAATTCAAATTATGAAAGAAATGTTTAGTGACCTTCATACTAATCTGAACATACATAGAGTATTACATAAAAAAATATGTTTCAGTTTTCAAGATCTGTCCTGAAAGACAAAGCATTTATCGTTATATTTTAAAAATACATAATGAAAGGTATGAGTGTTTGCTACTTTGAAGACCCTTATGAAGGGTATAGAAATGTTTTGGACATCCATAGTGAAGCGTTATGAAAATTTGAACAGAATATTTAAGTATAGCTAACAGAACAGAGGAGAATTAAAATTGAATGTTGTTTTAGTTGTGTTTGAAACACTTATCGAAATGAAAGCAAAAGACAACGTCTAGATCAGTACACACAATCTGATATATCTTGCTTTTTTTATGTAAAAACACAAACTCTTTCATGTTCAAATAGGATAAATCAGCAGGAATGATACTTGATAAAATAATTGTAGTTCTGTTTGAACAGCTATAGTTTGATGCTTAACATCATACAAAGGTTGGCAATATAAAAAACAGATTAAATGACATTCCCTTCTATTACTACTGAACTCTCTGTTTTTTAAATGTCATGGCACTGTAGACATGTATATGTATATAGTTAAGTATTTTAATTCAAAAATTAATACCAGAAATAAATCAGTTTTTCTCCAATGCAGTAATACCTATGGCCCATTGAAATACTTATAGTAGGACATATATTGCCCTTTATAGTTAGTGATTGCATGGTAGCATATTGCTTTAAATCTTTTGAATGGTGTCAAATCCAAAGCTTATGTCTAAGGTGTTTGGCTACAACTCATGCAGAGATGAATGTTATTTCCTTGAAACTTAGAAGAGACTCTTGGTTTGAGTATCACATTAATAGTACTGCATGATTCTGTCCAATAATTACTGTCTGTCAGTCTGACTTGTAAGCATAAACGATGTGTTGTATCACAATTTTTGACCACTGGTGCACATGCTGACCAATTTCATACTTTCCTGCATATATGCCAATATCACACATCATGTATCTGTTATATATATAATTGACCAAATAACACCTGTTCACTAACCTCACATATTCTCATCCTCTCTTCACTCATATAACATGTAAACATGTTTAAAAAAATGTTCACTAAAACAATCTTTTATCTATATAACACCTGTCGACTAAAATCACAAAATTAAACCTCATAAAAAAATTGTCACATAAATCACACAACTCCAGCCATACAACACCTACCTGTTCACTTTAATCAACATTTTAACCAAAATTAGCCCAGTTATATATCACTTATTTTACACATTTCAATTCAAAACACAATGACTCACTAGTTATTAAATTTTTAACCAATATAACATCTATATATTTATATAATACATCTCTATCTATACAGCACATTTTCACTAATATCACTTGCGGTAGGTCGGTGTTTCTACCCATGGGCTCTCTGTGCCTGAAATAGTGTACAGGGGTCCCCTTGGGGTCTTCCTCCACTATAATGAGCTGGACGTTGCGATATGACGTCGCGTTATGACTGATATTCTGTTAAAGCGACGTTAAATTCCAAAATAAACAAACAAACAACCCAATATCACATTGTTTATCCAAATATAATACTTGTTCACTTATATAACATCTAAACAGCATTTGTTCCATTATAACACATATCCTCATCTATATAACAAACTCACTAATATCACATATTTTATCCAAATACAAAGCCTATTCCCTGATATCACATGTCCTCATCTATACTTCACCTGTTCACTTATATCAAACATTTTATCCAATTTTAACATGTGTTCCTTTATATCACGTATTCTCATCTATTCAACATATGTTCACTGATATCACACATTTTAACCTAATATCATTCATCTTCCTTCATATACCACGTAGTCGCCAGTGTTGCATGTTTTCACGATAGCACACATGTTTATTTATTAAGTATTGTGTCATCTTAGAACTGATTAGAATATCAGTCATCAGCGAAATGTATCATTTAGTTTCATGAACATTATTTACAAGTCTTTTAACAAATACAATATTCGTATTAACTGTGTAACGGTCCGCTATGGGTGGAAGTGAAACGTTCGATGAACGTACATTATATGGTGAGATATGCAAATTAGCATTACCATTTCCTCGTGTAGAGGTATAGAGCTATGTAATATAAGAACAACCGACCCATTCAGGGTTGAGTATACTTTTCTCTGAACGGATTTGTTGTGTCCTTGGTGAAAAACACGTATTACCTGTACCAAATGTGTCCACTGCTCGCTGGAATCAGTTACTGGTACGGTTCACCAATATCAAAAATATCAAAAACTAATAACATGAACCTGTTGATTCATTTGAATATATACATATAAGATTTACGTTAAGAAAATACTAATGACCATTACCAAACCTGTTCACCAGTGCCAGTTACTCATGACCAATACAAATTCTGTTCACCAGTGCCAGTTATTTATGACCAATAAAGAACCTTTTATATTATGCTAATAGTGCACCACACTGGCCAATATAACACTTTGATTACTAATAACCATTAAACGACAATTTGACTTTTACACATCACTGATCAAAAGCAACTATAATGAAGGCCACTATTTATATATCACATATCACTGGCCAATATTACACATAACACAACACCACCAGTGAAAACTATAGTTTACGCATATATCACATAAAGTAAACCCTTCCATACAATATCCCCGTAGGCGAACGGGTGATATTCCGTTCTATCAAAAACTTTACCAGATATCTGATACGTGATCAAAGAAACAGTAAGGTCTAGTCATATGACAACAGTCATATTTTGAATGTCATACAAGGGAAAATAACGCATGCGGTCATATAGCTTATCAGATGTACGAGTTATTTTCCTTCCAAACAAACACCGGTGACGTAACCAATCCCTGCATTTCGGAATAATAAATAAATATGACATGGCAGCGTGTGTGACATTCATATTGTCAACCCATAAAACTCGGCTGTCGCCACGCGAGACATTTTTTTTCTCGGGTTGACAATTTCAATGTCACACACGCTGCCATGTCATTATTATATAATATTGACTGCTTAATATCTTAAACTCCCCTCAGTATAACAAGTATATATATTATTTCAAATTAACACCCCCTCAAAAATGCATGCGCACGTGTATGTAACAGCGTATAATATTATAAAATTATATTTACAGAAAAGTATTTTTTCCATTCTTTGCTGAAATAACATTGAATTGATCATTGCTTTTGTTTGCGAAACAAGAGAGTTAAATTGCCCTTCCTCGCCATAAAACGTCTGGATTCGTGTCGATTTCTGTCTTAATAATACATCTGTGTAAAACCTTGGATCGAAATAACTGTAACAACATTGACCGAACATGTTTAATTGGTAATAGGTATTTTGATTACAGGTTTAAAATATGCCTATGGTATATTTTATCTGCATATTACCACGCACACTCAAGTCTTAATAACACGTCAACAGTATCAGATGATGTATAACTCGTATTGTTTGTTGTTGTTTGATAGACCAACCTATTTAACCGTTTGCTAAAATCCATTTGATACGTCTTTTAAGTACGAATACATTTATTCCCTCCGAATTTAAGCCAACAATCATATACAAAAATAGTCCTCGTTTTCATGAATGTCTCATATAAATGATACTACTGACCTAGTTACATCAAAGATAACAAAATTATTCTAAACGTAATATCTACTTTTTTAATTAAATAGGCAATTTTCTTAATACAATTATCAGGTACCAAATATATTCAGTAACTACACATCTTTGATAGTAATAACCCGTCAAACTGTGTTTCTAACATGATTTTGTCTCAAAAAAAATTAAGACTTGGCTTTATCGAGGATTGTTTGCGAAGCAATTTTATCTAATGAACGTATGAAGAAAATAGATTTATTTTGCGATCAACCCTCGCTGTGTTAAATGCATGGATTGATGTAACCTTGAGGTATGCTGTTATTACCGACCAGTAGACTTAAGCCAAAATACTAATATTGGTGTATCTAATGATATCTAAAATAAAATAATAACAATACATACACTGTAAAAGTTTGATTTATACCTTCTGCAGAATTTACTGACAATTGTTTCCGCCGTGCTCGGACAATTCCGACAATGTATTATTCGTTTTTTTTTATATTTTGATGCTATGATATTTCGTCCTTTCAACGACGACATTTCTGTTGATTAATTAAACAATACTTAAATGTATTTGAAATAAATTCATTTGTTTGCGTGTTTTTCTTCTTGATTAAATATTTTCTTGGCATGACCAAAACTTGGTATGGCCTGCGTTTTGTTAAAAGGACATACAACATATCAACCGGTTGTGTAAATCCCGTTTATAATTTCAGTAGGTTATTTACGAAACGCTTTTACTCCTTCCGGTAACAAGCAAATTGTCATCCACAAAAAAGTAGTCCTCGTTTGTTTGAATTTCATATATACGGATTAAACAGCATTCCATGTTTTTGTGTGGAAACCTTTTTTTTCTTATGTTGTTTTTTTAATATCTGGTGACTGTTACACAGTTCCCACTGAATGTGCCAATAAAGTTTTTCGAAGTAGTTTTAAGTTGTGTCTTAAATCACAGAAGCCTTGTCAAGAGTACCAGACCAATAATTGCTCCTATCAAAGGGAATTGACAACAGGACTAAACAGATTCCATTCCAAGTTTCTTCACAGAGTTGTCATTCCTCATACTCGTATAAAGTATTTTACGATGGTGTGGAATAGTGACGCCCATACACCTCCTTCACCCAGTGGCCTAGTCATGTACCAGCAAGATTGTAATTGAGTTTTATAAACGAGCGTGTAATTGGCAGTGTGGTTTGAACGTAGAAAAGTAAAGAATATAATGAACTAAAATGAAATCATTTTGCAATAACATTCTTTCAGAAACATGAAAAAAAGGTTTATTTATAGAGGATGTTTCTGTATATCGTTAAATGTATGAAACAAAAGTAATTTGCTATGCTTGCCTAAGTAATTTATTTTAATATTACATGCTAACATACATATTGATTTGGCAAGTATCTATTTAATTACGGTCAGCCGAAAGGCTAAGATCCTTGAAGAAACTGTTCACTGAAAACAAAATAAGATCTACATCAAAGCATTTTCATGTTCACTTCCATATTATTCAACTAATTTGACAAGATATATCAAACATTATGTTATCTAGGAAATCATTTATTACAGAACAATTGGGGATTACAGACTGTCCTGGGGCCAAGTTTTAGAGTTGTATTTCAAGATTTCAAAATTGAATTGTGCTCTAAACAGAATGTCAAAATCAGTGAATTTGCCTAGTTCTTTTGGCATCTGATTTGGATCTATCGTAGGTAAGCTCAAAATCAACTCAAATGGTCAACAGAAGATAACAAATCAATTTTACCTGAAATTGCTGCTTGGAAGAACTATGATGTAAAGCACTATATATCCAAACGTCATTTCATAAAATGAACTGCTTTAGTTTGACCTGTGCTTTCTTCTGTATATTGTTAATTTTAATGACCATTCGTTTTCCAATGATTCGAAAGCGTCGATTTCAAACAAAATAAACAAATACAGTTTTGTTTTAAATATTTTCCCCTGTTGAGAAAGTCCTGCTTTTCTTTTGTTAAAGTCATAGTTCATATGTAACAAATGGCTGATTTAATAACTAATCTCACTTATTCCATAATTGATCGAACCCAAGACATCCCGCATGCAAAGCGTGCACCTTACTACTAAGCCACTGTTGCTGTCTATGGAAGTTATAGATGATATAAAATCTTTAGAACTTGTGTATCTGATTTATTACGAGAATCAGCTCTGATTTAACTTAAGATATATCGTCAGTGGAAGTCAAATATCAAACTCTTGTAAAGCGTCTCAACGATTCCGATTAGCACATGAAGCTTTCACGGTCATTGTGTAGCCGACCGATAACTATTTTAAGTGTGTTGATTTATTTTTCGAAAGGGTAAATGGAAACTGTTTCGAAAATCAAACCCAAATAAAACATAGTACAAACTAAAAATGTTTGTTTCTGAAATATGACATAAAAGCTTCAATGCTCATTATGCTCTGAAAGACTGAAGAAATCCATAACTTTTATATCAGTATATTATTTGTTTTGTTCTGTATTTTGCTACAGAATTACCCCTGTTTGAATATAACATTTTATTTGTATGCACATACTGTTGACATACAATTACACTTCTATAAATTTATTTTAAATGAAAACATTTGGATAAGGAGTCAATTTACTAGATTTGAAGGAAAACTAATTTTGACAAGGGAAGCAACTGTGTTTTATCATATTTTGTCCACCCAACTATTTTAGGTGTGATTTAATTCCAAATGACACGGTTAAATGTTTTTATAATGTGCATATTAACAGCATTAATACTGTTTTATCAGATATTGTAAGGAAAACAACATTTGACAGCTTATGTTTTGTAGATAAGGATGTTTAAGGAAAACCGTGTGTTTGCTTTTCTAAGAAAATGGAAAAAAAAGTTTAACACGTTATTTTTAAAACCACTGTTTAAGTAACATTGCAATTGTAATGAAGTTTCTTTCTGGAAAACATTACTATTGTATTTCATATATAAATATGTTTATTCATTGTTTTAAAATGTGATTTCTAAAACAAAGAATTTATTCCAAGAAAATGTTAGGGTGAAGTTGTATTATTTTTTAGCGTTTGGTTCGTGATGTAGTGATAGACGCGTTTATTTTGCTCTCCCAATTTGTTGTCATAGTTACGGATATAGGAAGTTCTGTGTTGTGAAATTTATATGTGTGGATTTGGAATTTTATGAAGCTGACACTGCTAATTATAAAATCAGTTATTTATCTGAGACTTTTGAGAAATTAAGCAAATGAAAAAGACAAAAGGTTGAGTGTTTACTCAAAGCAATCGTGCCCAAGCACGTAAACTGTCGGATGCCTAATCACCTGGTTATTGTTTACTCCGGTTCTCTGTTATACTATTGCTATACTTCAAAAGCTACAAAAGCTTTTTTTAGAACGTATTTAGAACGTATTGAAATCTACCCTGTGGGAAATTGGTATTCAGGTATGACATTATTCGCCATGTGCAAAGTGAACATTATATATAGGTGTGTATGGTTTAACATTTTAGCCGTAAATTTGTTCATGTACCAACATACACGCAACAAACACGCATTAAGTGAAGAAACTAACCAATAACAGTAAATCATTTGAAATGGGGGTTGTTTTTATGGTACACATATTTCGCATTGGGCTGTTCAGTGGCGGTAGAGGGAGACGGTAAACATCTCAAAAAGCAACCGACAACCCACGTTGTCGTTCAAGTGACATTCATTATCGATCACTGGCAAGTTGTATAGTTATCACAGCAATATTATTTGGGTGTTGGTTCACCCTGGCGTTTTCGAATTTGTGTAGTCAGTAATTTTATCTTGCTCTGACA
>JAULCC010040547.1:0-15200 GCA_032358795.1 Nuttallia obscurata | reverse complement strand
TTTTTTTAAGACAGATCTACGATCCCTGATATTTACGAGAATTCTGTGATCCCTGTTTATTTTTAGACAGATCTACGCTCCCTGATATTTACGAGAGTTCTGTGATCTCTGGTTTTTTTAGATAGATCTACGATCTCTGATATTTATGAGAGTTCTGCGATCCCTGTTTTTAAGACAGACCTACGATCACTGATATTTACGAGAGCTCTGTGATCTCTGTTTTTAAGACAGACCTACGATCCCTGATATTAACGAGAGTCCTGTGATCCTTTTTTTTTTAGACAGATCTACGCTCCCTAGTGTTTTAAAGGTCTACAAGCCTTACTCTTTTAGATCAAGAACATGAAAACATTAATTTTGGACCAAGGGACCTCAATTTTGGTAGACATATTAATCAAGACAAATCAGATAGAACCCTTTTGAGAAGGAGGACACGGTCGTTGAGATCCTGGACTGAAAAACGGTTCTGAATGCTGGGACCCAGGGACCTAAACCTTTGTAGGCAAGTTGGGTATGACCAGCAAAAGAACTTTTGAGGTCATTGAGACATTGGGACTAAGAACAAGATCGTCCTGACCTTGAGCTGAAAACCTGGTTTTGATAAACTGAAGAACGCTTAGGCTAAGGGTTCCCAAAATAGGTAGCCCCAAACACAAAAGGCTATCTATCCAAATAAGTTTTTCGGGGGTGGGGGGGGGGGGGCATTTGTCACGTTCCTGTGACAGCTCTGTTCCAACATTTATAAGCCAATGTAAGACTGAACATAATTCAAGATTCTATACAGGTATACATATTGTTTGCACTTCCCAGCATTAAGTCAAACATGTTTTAAAACAATTGACTGAAAAAGGAAAACGTAGTTAAGAAGTTTAGAACTACAGACTTCATTTGCAAATTTGGCAGCAATAGGGTTCAAGGCATTGAAGTGCTTTATATAATTTACCCCGTATATAGGCAGTGCAGCATGCCAGAATTCCCTCTTTCAGTGCCTTTAAATGATGCTAAGACGACAAAACTTTGCTTCATTTGCTGTGGATGCGATGACTATTGTAAATCACATTTACGGACATGATGCATATCCTGTGATTCTGTATTTTGCTCGTTTCATATCTGTTAATGTTTTATATGTATGTAATTAGAACTTAGGGATGTGTGTATGTATGTGTACGCGTGTGTGCGTTCGTGCGTGCGTGCGTGTGTGCGTGCATGTTTTTGTGGGGTGGTGGGGGGAGGGGGGGGGGGAGTGGGGGCCGTCGACACAGATTTCACACTCTTTCATGTTATGAAGCTAGTTTGCGTAAGGTTAATGCGTTATACCAACGGACACCTAGGGTCTTCTTCCCCCATACAAAGCTTGAAAAGTCGCCGTACGTCCTGAAATGTTTCAATTAATTTAAACGCTTAAATAAACAAACATTCTATTGGAGAGAAAAAAAACTGAGAACTTAACTCAAACGGTATTTAATGGTTCAACTAAAAATCGCGTCTTACTTGATGTTACCAATTTCAAGGCATATAAAACAAAAGCATTATGCGTTATGCTAATTAAGCAAGAGGTCCTTTAATCTCTGTATAATTGTAAATTGATTTAAATTACAGAACAGAATAAAACTATGAACAGATGTTCCGAAAGCTCTGACGTAACTTTAACTGGTCGAAATAAATAGATGAATTGTGTGAAAGACAACACTGCTACCTTCACATAGAAGTATTAACAAACTTCATACAACACTAACATGTAACAGTCAAAGGATAAACTAGTTTTGTTGCCCATTAATTGGTTTGTAGCTTAGTATTTTTATTTCATCTTGGAGTCAGTTTATTTAGCCTGAATGGTTTTGTTTGTTGGTTGGCTATATGTTGCTTTTTGCTTTGCGGGTTTTTATTTAATTATTTTTCATTTCTGTTTTATAGCTCTTTCATTCTACATTTTCAAACCATTATTAACAAGGTTTTATCAAGTCGGTCGATTTGTGATTAATGAAAATTGTTTTCTTTTATCTTTTTTCGCAAATTATCACAATTAATCAGCTAACTTGGGGAATGTCGGGTGGTTCCACCCAGGAATGTCTGGGATCTTCATTTACCATGAAAATCGGGAAAAGTCGCAAAATAAAATTACAAACATTATTTTCTGTGATCTAAAACCCTATTCAACAACAACAAAAAAGAAAAAAAAGAATAAAATAAAAATACATAAACAAATGCATCACTATATAGTCACTTGTTTCCTAGCTACTTCTGTTTCAATTTGGTAATTACTGCACATTTCTTGGAAATATTCTGATTCTGGCAATGCATTGTTAATTTACACAGAAGCACGTTTTTTATTCAATGGCCTCGTGTTCACAAAGTAATTTTCAATCTGAACTAAGTTTGAGATTGAAACTGTTTTCTGCAATTAAATTGCAATTGTTGCATAATCAACAAGATAAAATTCTTATTGAAACTAGAAAACAGCCTAAAATATTCATTGCCAACACAAAGTGCCTTTAAAAATATTCAGTTCACATATATACAACGAAATTTAATTCTCAAACTCAGCTGAGACCGAAAAATGCTTTGTGAGAACGGGGCCTGGTCACTTGAAATATTAATTCTAAGAAAACAGGTTTTTTGGTGGGAATTTAACTTCGCTTCAGCAGTTCAGTCATATCGCGATGCCCTGCTCATTACAGGTAGAAGAAGACCCTGGAGGTCTAAAACTAGGCCTAAAATAGCACAAAACGAAGTAATTAAACTTTTTATAAAAAGCATAGAGGAAAAAAGACAAAAATAAACTTCTGAGCGATTCTGTTTCATAGTCTCATTTTATCTGGGATAAAAGCTGCCTTATCAAGTATCGATAATGATTTCATTACTAAACACCAATCAGTCAATATTCGTGTTCAATGTCCATCTTAGTGTATAGAATGCTTTTTATCATACGAGTATGTGTACTTTTAAGGCTATATAGAGAATAAGTTATCCACCGTAAAGTATGGAAAGGAATTCAAATGCATTATTCAAGTTGTGATCTTAACAACAAATGTTTCTGTTGGTGTGTCGTTATACCCAGATTAGGAAAGTCATCTATTTGATGTTACATTCAAAACCTGTCATCTGAAAACAACAACATTACTGACTAAATTGAATAAATATTTCATAAAGCGGTGCCCAGCCATATCTCAATTAACGGCTCGTTTTCATTAAACTTTCATCCGATGCTTTGGCCTATGTGGGTTCACCCAGGACACCATTTCCTTGATCTGTTTTCATTAAAGGTGTTCAGGCCTTTTTACCATTTTCAAGCCGGAGAAAAGGGAATTGGAAGCGTTACATGTCCACGATAGTGAAACCATAGAGAAACCGAAAAAAATCAAGTGGATACTCCTCTTTGAAATTTGTAAAATAAAAACCTGTAAATAATGTATCAAACCGCTAAGTGTTTCAGTTTTAGCGAATTATTGTTAAAGAATTTAACAAACAGCGCTGTTTAAAGCATAATTATAGGGTTAGAAAAATGTTACATGCCGACTTTTACTCTCTAATATAAATACAGAGAATCCTTTATTAAATTTACAGCATAAATTTAGGGAGTATGATATTATCTTTTATTTTTGCTAGTTAGTTAACTTTTGAAAGTGATTCAATTACTGCATATTCTTAATGACATATATTTGTTTGCAAAAATAGCACAACATCCGTACAGTACAGTATCCGACGTTTAACAAAGTTTCTTATATCTTGTATCACCGAGTCGCCTATGGCGTCGAAAGGGTTAAAACCAGAATGAAATAAACACAAATTCTATTTAATATGCGCGTAATTGATACGTCAATAGCATAATCCATCTTAATAAATGGCCTCGTTTGTTTGATATACAGACGTAATACGATATAAATCGCCATATAATTGATACTGGTGCCAGTTCTGTAACACTATTTAAGGGAATCAGTCTGTTATAGAATCTACTATCAGAAATCCAAGAACACGTCAATAATATTGATCTTTGATCCAGTAATGCACTTTAAAGAGATGAGGTCATACCACAGCCCCGGCTATAGGTACGATTACATTGACAGTTTTTATTTGCTTATATTATTATTTGCTTATTTTGGGGGTCTCAGTCTTTCCTTGTCAACGCACATATACTTGCAGGTGGATCTTGTTTTTAGGTCCCTACCGGTCAGACACAGGTTTGGGGGATTGTAGGTTTTGTCAGTTCTGTCCGTGTCTTCCATGTGTTTAAATGTTTTTTTTGTTATTTATTTCACACAATTATTCTCAAAAAGAAGAAGATGATGCGTAATGCAAATACCCCGGCCATTTACTCCAAAGGTCAATGTCACATTTTGGGATCACATGATTTACCAAGACACACTAATATATTGAATTCCACTGTCTGTAATCAATGCACAACCGTTTACGCTTTGTTGTCCGAGCCATAGCTCCCACATGGTTAAAACAATTTTATCATATTACCAATAGCATCGAGGTGTGTCGCACAATAACAAACAATCAACTCTAAGGTCAATGTCTCATTTTGGAATCACATGATCTAAATAGAAACATACTAAATTTAATCGTTTATAATCAATGTACAACCTTCTACTGTTTCTTGCCCTGGTAATAGCTCCCGCTATTTTAAATTTCAAAACTACTATTTTAAATCAAAATTTCATATCATTATTACAATAGCATGGCGGTGCCTCGCGCACAACACAAAACCACCAACACCCAAAGTCAATGTCACATAATGGGATGATCCGATCACATGATGTACAAAGACACACAGAGGGTTCTTTTTCTGTCTGATGCAAAACTTGAAATAGAATTCAATACAGCTTCATATATTGGGTAAGATCATTGACAGGAAACGAATTGTACAGTACCAACATAACACTTTCTTAATAAATTACAGAGTTATTGCCCTTTGTAACGTTTTCCTTGTGCAGGGCATATCAAATGAATGGAATTCAGCACAACTTCATACACTAGTCAGACACAATAGCAGAAAGTGCAGTGTACAAGAAGTTATCAATGTATGCTCTGGACAAGGAAAAGTAACAAGGAGCAATAATTCTGTAATTAGTCAAAGTATATTTATGGTCCTTGTTCACTGCTATTTATGCCATTGCGTTTTATCATTAAATGAATTTGTATTGAATTCCATTCATCAGTTATCAAGTTCTGCTGCAGACAAGACAAATGCAATGGATAAATTGACTGACCAGCTTTAGGGTGACTCTTATATATCATTTGGAGGTATATGTCTGTCTGTATCAATCTGGTTAATTAAGATGAAAACAAATTGTCTCATGTTTAGGTAAAAATTTATTTTTTACTAATCTGTTTTACATTCAAAGATACATATAAATATGACAAAAACACAATTATTGCAAATACTACAGAAGGTAACATTTATAATATTTTACAGAATACAAAATTTCACCTGGTGACTCTTTTTCAGATCTCAAATTATACAAGTTTACGGCCATGGGGCAAACCTATGAAACGAAAAAGTTTTACAAACTTTCTTTCTACACTAACTATAATATTATTCCTAGCACATGTAAGTCATGCAATCAACACAGTTCCATTCAATGCCACTTTTTTATAATCTGGAGAAAACTCAACATCAGAAATATGTTGGTTCTCAATTTCTGAAAACTTATTTTACGAAAAAACCCAGACAAATATAAATAAATAAAGACGGACTATTTAAAAGAAAAGCTCATAGAAAATATTCTAATAATAGGTAAAATTGAATCAACTATACTTTTTTCTACATGTATATCTATAGTGCAAGTTTTCTGACATTGTTATGATCAGCTGATTCATTAACTCCTAATCACTCAATCACTCACTTTCACTCTCTGCTCATCAAATTCACCTCTGACACAGACTCAACCTACTTCAAGTTCAAGCCCCATGTTCACAAAATTTGTAGATCAAAATTATAATTTTTATTATCTTATACAGTGTTGCTTCATAACTAAAGTGCTTGATACAAGTGATCTAGATTATTAAGAAGAATATAGCTTTGAGCTTAAAATAATATTTCATTAGGTATTGATAAAAAAAAAATGTAAAATATTTAATTGGTCCTTATAAAATCAGGATCAAATTTTGGATCAATTTTAAAATCAGGATCAACCCTTCTAATGCAATATTTTACAGTATTAAACTTGTATGTATAAAGCAGTCATTTCTATGTGACTTTCAGTAGCCATGGTTAAAATATCTGAAATATCAAAGACACTATGTTGTAGATATTAATAAATATTTATTTGATCCTGGTACTGATTTTGAAAAGTTTTGTGAATACGGGGCCAGGTGATGTTTGAGTGTTATGATCATTGTTACTCCACAACATTAAATCAATGGATGTAAACTCTTTCCCCACCCGGAAAAGAACTGATTATGTAAAACACCCTATTGGTGGGCTAAATATAATAGAGCTTTCCCTTTACTTTGAAATTTGTTCTGTAACTGCAATATTTTCATCAAAATAACAAGCGACAAGGTTGATTGTTCTTTACTTATCTATTTATTTCGGCAACATTTCATCATTTACTTATAAAAATTGTTGAGTTATGTTGGTTTGAATGTAAGGGGATATTGATTTCTTAAAGGCTATTTATTGCCCTTCTTTAACTTCCAAGATAAAATACTTAATCAAATCGATCTGTTTAGTTTTAGCACAAATCATGTTTTCTTTCAAAGTTGAGCAGAAATGTGATGTGAATGTAAAAATCAACCTGTCTGTGGAGAAGATTGAAAATTAATAATGTCAATCACATATTTCACTGTATTTTTTACTGAGATACATTAAGACCTACTTGCATGCTATCTAAGTAGATTGTCTGGATTTACTAATGGCCATGATATCATTACAGAGAGAAGGAATAAGTTATATGATCATATTACAGGGCTCCAGATAAGGTGAGGATTTTGAGAAATTTGGTTACCTTTTCTATGTTTTTCTACCAAACCATATCTTGAGGGTACTCTTAAGAATCCCTTGCCAAGGCTCGTGTCATATGATTTTTAGTCAACTCATTTCATAATATGATATTGAAAAATCATTCATGTAATATCTTCCTTATTCAAACTTTCCATAAATATGTAGATAAATATGATAAACTTTTCACAAGTAGTGGTAGATAATTCAATTTTCAAATCATTATTCAGTTTAGACATCAGTTACTTCCCTCTAAAACTGCATTCAAAATAAGGTCTACCATTTTGTTCATTTGCAACTTACAGTGCAGAGCCATTTCATGTCCCCAACTGTGATTGGTCGTAAAACTAATCACCTGATAAATTCAACCAATGAAATGCATAGAAAATTAATCACGAGAAAGAGTTCATACTCATGATTAGTTTAAATAATGTAATAAACCCTTAACCTGCTGAAAAAAAATGTTGTCTGCTTAAACTGTCGTCCAATATTTGGAGAAACAATTGGCCGAGTGTCAAACAGCTTGGATCCTGATTAGATGCCTAGTTACTCAATGTCAAATCTGGATCCAAGCTGTCTGCATATTCTATCACAGTTGCACTTTGCAGTTCAGGGTTAAATTTTAACTTTTTTTTTCATTCCTTATGAAAGTTTTGATTTGACAAGGCCAATTATTTCATACATAGTTTTGTTGATTGTATGTCCATATTTAACTGCCAAGTAAATCATACATTTTATGGTGAAATAATTTTTTTTTTATAATTTTGGGCAATGAACTAGATATAAACTGTCAAAGCCCTTTTGAAAAATTGTAAACATAAACAGATTAAATTCCTTCAAATAGCCTTTGTTGAGTATTGGAGTACCAGTCTGCTATTTAAAAGTGTCCATTATGTGTTGCTGCTAGGTAAACCAGTCCTGTTTCATGCTTCACTCTCCCCTGTGATGGCCTGTTGGTCCTCCAGTATTGGAACTATCATATTGTCCTTAGACATTAAGTTATACTTTGTTACAAACACCGTGAATCTTTTACATAAACAGGTTTCATTCTGAAAAGAAAAATGAGAGAGATATTATATTTTTTTATTTAGATGAACGATTACACTTTCCTGACAACATACTGATCAAGGGATAAATTTACAAATCAATTCCTGCATTCTGTGATTTAAAGGACTAAGCAGATTTAAAGAAACAAATGTCAGTTTCGCAACTAACAATAAGCAGATAAGACTTTCCTAAGTTTGGATAGTTATGTGGTCAATCCTCATCAGTCCCCTTAAGTTACTTGAATAGATTATGTCAAATACACCCACAGGCAACATTCTATACCCAATTGCCCTCATTCAATGCCTTTAAAGACAAATCAAGGTTCTGCCATTCTCTTAACATGATCGGTTGCACTCATGATGGTGTAAAGTTAAGAGGTTGGTATGCCATTTTCAAATAAGTGTAAGATTTACATTTCTCTAGTTTAAAAAGAAAAAAACAACAACATAATTTTATAACAACAATCTATGGTTCAAGCATTTAAAAAGTGAAAGGATTGTACAATTGTAGTAAAACAAGTTTCTAAAAAGGTTCTGCAACATTTAAGCAGTTTTAACTTATCTGAGGACAATACAAAAACAATACAAGAAAGCTAAAGAAGATTTCAGTTAACATCAAACATAGCTCTACAATATCAACTAATTATGATAATTAAAAGCAACCCCGCAGTTGGTCAAACACCTCGCATGTATTGTACTTAACACAATGTTTGATGTACTATGTATTAAAAGACGGTTTAAAATATTACAAAAGCATCGGAAAAACTCTGAATTTCAATGTTTCCAAAACAAGAAATAAAAGTATTCATTTCCCTTTGTGAAACTTCTGAGTACAGCCTGTAAGTGGTAATAGTAAACTGAGTAATATAAGAGTACCAAAAATCAGCAGCGTACAATTAAAATAAAAATCTGTATATTTGTCCTCTCATGGATACTGCTCAATTTAAAGCATCAAGTCAAATACAAAAGTATATTTACGTCTTCACAACTTACCTCATATTCATCAAACAAAGCTCTATGGTGAAAGTATGCATGGGAGAAAATTCTGTAGACCCTGCGACACACTGATCCCAGCTTGGCAACAGATGATTCCTTGATACTCACCCTGGATAAAAACAAGCCCATAAAATGAACATTATTATTATTTTTAGTAAGAGAGATAATTTTGTGGTAATTTTACATGCCATGTGATTCGCAGGCTCAATAGTGACCGGTCACTATTAAAATCTCTGGGCACTATTGAAAGTAAACACCCGGAGCACCTCACATACATTAAAGAGGAAAATATGCAAATGAGGTATACTATTGACACACATACACTTTTGGGATCAGCAAAGACATGTGCATTCCATAGGCCACTGGTTTGATCCTTGTCCAGTCACAGTTTTCCTGATGACTGATTTAGATCATTGCCATTATATGGTCACTTGTATCCACCCACTGTATCAAGTGGGAGAGTTGTCAGTTACTTGTGGAGATTCTGGTTATTACTCTCAGCCCCTCACCGCTGTGGGTTCAAATCCCGGTCTGGGCACTACAGATTTTTCAAGTGAGGAAGCCTTCCAGCTGGCTTGCAGTAGGCGGGTGGTCCTACCTGGGTGCACTCTGTGCCTGAAATAGTGTACACAGGTCTCGCGGGGTCTTCCTCCACCTGTTATGAGCTGGACGTCGCGATATGACTGAAATACTGTTAAAGCAATGTTAAATTCCAAATAAACAAACAAATCATTTACTAAAACACCTCATAAAAAGTATCATAAAGTTAGTAGAACTTGTACAAAAACCATAAATATGAGGTATTATAAAAACTAAATGTACATCAGCTAAATTTGCCTAAATTCTGCCTGACAGTCTGTGAATACCACATACCGGCTAGGGAAGTATTTGTTGCTGTTGAGTAGACAGGCTGCCCCATCCAATGTATGTCTGGTGTAGTCAATAGCTGGGCACTGTAGAGAAAAAGTCACAATCAGTTAGAAAACATCACAGAGCAATAAAAATAATAGGGATCTCATTAAGCTCTAGATATGTTTAATATATACATGGGACCCCTCATTTCAACTGTAACTACTTTACCATCTCCAGCTAGCTTGCCTTGGAAAGTAATCTCATATGTCAAAGGTTACACTATAATACCACACTTCTCCCTAGCAAATAATGCCAATATGTCAAGTTCCTACCCTTGTGAAATCTGAGGTTATTTTCATAAACAGCAGGAAAGGTATTTTGATTGTCAGAGTTTTTGCAGAATCTTGTGAGATTGTAGAAAAAACATTCTGAAAAATAAACAACAATTAAAAGTTAAAATTGCTGTAAATGTCAATTAACATTGATAATGTATTTATGCCACTACAATATTCAACTGTTAGTATTGAAATTTAGTTCCATGTAAATGAAGAAAAAAAATGGTTTATTCTTCAAAAACTTGATTGATATACATAGAATCACTCATAGAAGAACTCTATCAACCGGAGCGTATATAAATTTTAAAAAATTATTTTATGTTTCTTTGTTAACTTTATATCACTTCATGAAATCTAGGGCTAATGCACATCCATAACAGAGGCATGGGGATACAGAGAATTCAGCTGTATAACTCTCTGGTTCTTTTACGTGCCCAGCTTCTAGCACTGGTATACAGGAAGCCTTACACTAGTCAGCAGGGTTGTCATCAACAATTAAGGCAACAGATTTTCGATTAAGAATACCCAATTTTTTAGATAGATGATCCACAGGCACTCTTTAAAATTATGGAGAAAAAAAAACAACAACAGATTTTATTCTGATTAAACGATGAATTCCATCTCCAATCTGTTAATAATGACAACCCTGAGTCGGTCACTTTATCCTGACAATGACAAATCAGTCATAAGCCCCTTAGCTAATAGGGTGGTCAAACTATGTAATGTCTTATAATACTGTAAAAGAGATAACAAAAGATACAGGCAGGTTAGAAAACACCCAAATCATCTACAACCTACATTCCTGTAAACAACTGTCAGGAATTAAGAGTAAATTCCTGAAAAACATTTGTCAAGAATTAACACAAATCTATCAATGACACTAGGACTCCTGACAACACCCAAACTGCGTCATGTCTGGTAATGTTCAGTTTATCATCATTATTTCACATGGTGATTACAACATATTGGTATATACAAGAAAGTTCCAATAGGAAGACAAGTAATTAGTATTATCCTACTTTTATGTCAAATTTCTGTTAGACACCACACCTTTTCTGTACAAAAATCACTCATTAATCTAATTAACTGACCTAATTTACTGACTTAATGAAGTTTAGCAACATCTTGAATTTCAGTTGTCAGCTCACTGACAACTTTTTGTGAGTGAAAAATTAGATCTTTACTCCCATGGCATAAGAAGAACATGGTTTTACTGCAATCTAGCAACAATAAAATGTTTGCTTGTATGTATTAACAATAATGTTTACTAGGTCTAAGTTCATACCATTGTCCAGAGTTTCCACTATTCCCCAAATACGCAAAAGGCGAAAAAATAAAATCAAAGTACTGATAGTACTGATGTCCAGTTAGCTTTTTATCTGCATAATCATTTGTTTATTTCCTTTGAATACAAGATAGATTTCAAGGATGCACTTAAGCCTGTACATAGATTTTCTTGATAGTGAATAAGAAGAAAGATTGCAAAACAATGCATACACTTGATTTTTCATTAAGAAGTGTGAAATTTACCAGGTGTGTTCAAAAGGTTCGTAGACAACTGTTTTAAATTAATAACTATCTGAGCTAATACATCATAATTTCACTTGAACAACAAACAATGTGTTTCACAAAACTAAGAAAATTTCAGCGCTCTGCATTCAGTATGCGTAATCAGGCATTATTTATGCTAAGATGTATGCCCCACACATGTCATGACGTCTTGACATTGTGATACGAAACTGGCGGGAACACTCTAATTGCCCAGCTCTACACACTTGCGCACACTTTATTCATGGCCAGCCTTTTAAGAATTTTATGCACAGTTCCTCTACTGACTCCTGTCTGCTCCTTAGGCTCCCTTATGCTCACATGCCTATCAGCAATCACTAAGTCCTCAATCGAAGTCATGATATCATCGCCCAGCCACCTGGTCCTCGCATCTGCTTTGCTGGTATCTCTTTTGTCTTTGAATCTTTTGAGCCATCTATACACAAGTGCTCTACAAACTGACATTTTTCCTGTAGGCAAATGCATCATCCGCATGGTCTGTACAGGTGTTTAATTCAATGCCATGGACATCTTTATCACGTGCATTGTATTTCAACGTCAAAAGAGGTCATTTTTTACTCTTACAAATTCCGCCAATGCAGCCGACAAAATTATAGTTTTATGCTTTATAGTTGTTCAAATGTTCGTGTTAAACAATGTTCTGTAGAAATGGCACTAACATAACCTCACTGCTCATATGCTAACGGCTGCTATTTAGTGCCAAAATTTGAGGCTTTTCAGACCTTCAACTTACAATGATTAAAATGTCCATAAATGATTTGACCTGCGCCGTGCAACTAGAATGCAACCAATAAAATAAAACCTATTCATTTTAAAAAGGTCTAATATTTATTCAAATCATCAGTGCTTGTGTATTTTATCATGAACTTTTTAGACACACCTCATACTTGACATTGAGTGAACACTTAAGAATATTACTTACAAATATCCCTTTTGTTCACTTGCAGAAAAATGCAAGTGGATTAAAAAATCAAAAATCAACTCACAATTTCAAATTTTAACTGGCATATTGTGAGTTTACAACTGCTTAATTCAAATCCTAGAATCTTCTTTAAAATTTTAAATACAACACCAATATTTTTAAAATGACATTGTTGTTGATTATTTTCATATAGCACATGTCATTTGCTTGCTTTTATGTAGTTTGACCTAGACATCACGTTATCATTTAAAGTTTAATTAGAACTGATTCATGGCACACCATCACAAATCCCCACCTCTCGATCCGCACTTCCCTGGTGCCTGGGTTAAGACATATTTCCTTCATATTTGCTATATGACCTCCTCACATGACAGCAACATGCTAGAGCAAAATTATGTGGTGGAGTCATATACCTAATATGGAAGAAATTGGTGAAGCAGTTTTGGAGAAGATACAATAACGAGCAATGTTTGACCTCTTGACCCCGTCCTGCCCCACCCCACTTGGTCAAATCCAAAGAAAATGTCACTCTTGCACAACATCATTGTATCAGGTCATATACCAAATATGGAAGAAATCATTCAAACAGTTTAGGAGGAGAAACAATAAAAGACATTGTTTGACCTCTTGAGATCATCCTGCCCTGCCCCCATGGGGTCTGATCAAAAGGAAATGCTGCTCTTGCACGCCAGCATCGTGTGAGATCATATACCAAATGTGAAAAAAATCTGTCGAGAAGTTTAGGAGGACAATAATAGGCTATGTTAGACCTTTTACCCAATCCTGCCCCTGGGGTCAGATCTAAAGAAAAGTTGCTCTTGCACGCCGTCATCGTCCGATGGGATCAGAACAGAAGGAAATGAGTGAGGAGTTCATATAATGAATGTGAAAGAAATTGGTTAAGCGGTTTAGGAGGAGATACAATAATGGGCAATGTGTAACCTTTTGACCCTGCCCTGCCTGGCCCTCTGAGGTCGAAACCAAAGGAAATTTTGATCAAAAGGAAATGTTGCTCTTGCATGCCACCATTGTGTGGGGAGTTCATAAATTGAATACGAAAGAAATTACAATAACAGGAAAGTTTTACCTCTTGACCAGGCCCTGCCCTGCCCCGCCAGATGGGGTCAGAGCAGAAGGAAATGAGTGTGGAGTTCATATATTGAATGTGAAAGAAATTGGTCAAGCGGATTAGATGGAGATACAATAATGGGAAATGTTTGACCTTTTGACCCTGCCCTGTCTGGCCCCCTAGGGTCAGATCCAAAGGAAATTTTGATCCAAAGTAAATGTTGCTCTTGCATGCTGCTATCATATATAGTCCATATATTGAGTATGAAAGAAATTACAATTATAGGCAATAGTTGACCTTTTGACCCCGCCCTGCGTCGATGGGATCAGATCAGAAGGAAAAGTTGCTCCTGCATGCCACCATTGTGTGAGGAGTTCATAAACTGAATATGAAAGAAATTTGTAAAGCGGTTTAGTAAGAGATACAATAAAGGGCAATTTTTAAACTTTTGACCCTGTCCTGCCTGGTCTCCTGGGGTCAGTTCAAAAGGACATATTGCTCTTGCACGCCGCCACCGTGTGAGGAGTTCATATACCAAATATGAAAGAAATTGGTCAAGCAGTTTAGGAACAAAATGGAGATAGCATAACGAGCCAATAAACACAAACAAACTGACATACAGATAGACAAATGGAGGCGATTCTTATATTCCCATTTTTTTTCCAAAAAGGTGGGGATAAAAATCATTGATTAAAAACAAAAATACAAAGCCTATTAGAACAAGTTTACTGTAACAAGAAGAATGATACAATTTACATTTTACAATTTACACTTGTATCACCCAACATGGATTCCTTCAGAATAATACCATTCTTGAAGCTTCTGTTGAATTTGAGCTATAAATGATAAAATCTTCTCAGTGATTGGACTTCAAGTGCTGGTTATACAAGGAAAAGGATTTGGATATACAGATATCAATATAATCAAACTCAAAATAAATAAAATACAATTAAATTTACCTCTTTGGGAGTTTTGTGGGCAGCACACAGGAATATCCACTGTTCAGTAGCTGTCATTTGTGTACATGTCTCTGGATTACACTCAGTCTATAATAAAACACAGTTGTGTGATTAAAATATTGAAATAACTGTATGTTATGAACTAAAGACTGGCAAGGTTTCAGCACAGGGGTTTCTGTTATATTATAGAATGCAGAAAAGCATACAAAAAAAATTACCCTCCTTTTCTTCTGTATGATTTTATTCAAGTTGTCCCCTTATGAGATAGAAAGAAAAATAATTCAACAACTCATATTGTGTTGTTAGTTGCCATATAGCATTTCATTGTACAGTAGAGCATAAAACAAGAGGAACATGATGGTCCTGTAATCGCTCACCCGAGTATCTCCATATAAGGAAACTGGCTCCACCCCCTGGTGGCCATGTTTTAGACTGATCCAAAAAATTTGAACAAATTTTGTAGAGGGTCACTAAAGCCTTGAGGAACACTTATACCAAATAATTTT
>JAULCC010040436.1:0-15200 GCA_032358795.1 Nuttallia obscurata | reverse complement strand
TAAGATGATGTATTATCACATATATGAAGATCAGGGTACCTTTGACAGCAAACTTTTCCTCACTGGAACTACCTTAAAGGTTTAAGATTTATCACAATTGTTTGTGCGCAGCGTAATTTGCGCAGATGTATCCATGCGCTATTCTCACGGAGTAGTTTTCTTTTTTCAGCCCTCCTATACGGCTCGGCCAATTTCAATAAAACTTTACAAAAATGTTTCTTTGGTGGTCCTCTATAAATTTGTTCAAAACATTTGATTCAATGAAGAATACTGGTTGCCATGGCAACATAAATAAAAATCTTTAAAAATCTTATTCTCCAAATCTTATTTTGATCACTTACAAAACATGGCCGCCTGGGGGCGGAGTCAGTTTTCCTTATATGTTTTCCTTAAAACTGCATTTTCTCCAAAATTAGTAGCCAAATTTGATTTCAATATGGCAGAAGTGTTTCTTAAGTGAGACCCTCTGCAAAAAATATGCGAATAATGTTGATCATTCAAAAAAACATGGACACCGGGGGGGGGGCCGAGTAAGATACCCTTTTATGTATTTAGAGAAAACTTTAATAATCTTCTTATCTAAAACTAGTTGCCAGGTTTGAAAATAAATTGACATTAGTTTGGATGACCTCTTCTCTTCTAAAGCTATAAATGCTAGAGCTAGGATATTGTAAGTTTTGTATGGGGAATTTCTAACCTGTTGTTTATAACAATAAATAGCTATTATATCCAGAGCCATCGTGACCCTCTTGGTTGTTGTTTTGTTTGTATTTTGTATTGTATTTTCAAGTATGGGCAAGTTTTAATGAACCATGCTGTGCAATAAAGTATGGAATCTTAAATCTTTGCACTTTCATGCTATGTTTATTGTTTTATTTGTAAGTTTAGAATATTTTAGCACTGTATGTTAGTTTTGTTTGGTGGATTTGACTTTCTTGATTTATACGTTACCATGACAACTTGCACTACTGATTTTTGGGGATTTATTGTATTTACAGTCATATTTTACACAAAAACTTTGCGACCCTATACAGGAAAAGTAAGTTTAAGTTTGTGAATGAAACAATTTGGCATATTCTTCATTTACAGAATATTCGCTTGTTGAAAAGCAAAAGAAAAAATAACATTTTCTTCGGGTTCTTTACGAAGTTTGATAATGTAAAGAGAAATAGTAGCCTGGATACCCCACATGTGTTTCCTTTCATATTGTTTAGAATTGTATACAGTATAAAAATATGAATTTTAAAAACAATCTGTCCATACAAAGATATATTTTCTTCTACAGTCATGGGTCGGATTATCTCCTTTTTTCGTGAATTTTGTCATAAATAACATGTTATTATTTTAAAGGAAATAAATTAAAACAGCGTTGGTGCTTTAAAATAGTTTATTTCTATATTCCAACAAAAATAGTGTATAGAAAAAGGTAGGTTATGCATCTTAACAGTTAGAACTCATTTTTACATGATATTCTCAATTTAGTAAACATTCGCCTAGAAGGGCCTGACGGTGGGGTCACACAATGGGTTATAACCCCGGAACAAGCCTAGTGGTCCATACTGTTCGTTATGTCAGTTTGTTTGAAAAAGATTGATCTTGATTTGTTCAAAATTTAAAAGAAATCTGTCCGTAAGAACTAATTGTGTAATACACCTTTAAATTATATTTTCATTTCAGTCCCCCCGACGACAGCGACCATTCAGGGCAACAAAACCTTTGCCGTGTATGCAAATTCTAACGCCACACTTACCTGCTCTACAGACTCAGCTTTAACGAGCGAAAAATCTGGCATCAGTTTCAAATGGAAACTAGATGATAACGACCTGAATAATACAGTGATTAATTTCTCCGAATCTCCCGGACAATTCAACGGATACACGGCAACAGAAATTGTTTCATTTCCGGTGACAAAGGAGATGGATGGCGCTTTTGTGACGTGTATTGCAAAGAACTTCTACACAGCTATAGCAGATGAAGATAAAGTAAAAGACACTGTAACATTAGATGTTTCTTGTAAGTAGATCATTGGTTGTAAAGTATGAATAACTGCGTTAGTATGTCAGTTCTGTAAGGATGTAACATTGAAGATCTAAGGGTTTATTCCGGAAACGCCGAAATAGTTTAGTTATCAACATTAAATGTTTAAATTACAGAGTATTCAGCACACAGAGTATAGCTCACTGTGGTGGAATGAAATAAAACAAACAATATCCACACCAACATTGTAAGATATTTATTAAGTTAAAAACAGTAACAGAAATATAATCAGTCGGATATCTCAGTTTCTCATATCCGACAAAGTTAACTAATCTTCATCACAGATACATTAATAAGTCATTTTCATTATCTTTTTCATAAATGTATGACAATGGGCGGCTAAAATCGCATTATCACATTATAGAACTGTTTCCTGGCCGTTTAAATAATGAATTTACCATATTAATAAATAGTTTTATTTTAAATGTAAATTATTATTTGTTCTATCAAACTATATGTGTCGCCCCTGATGAAGGCTAACTGTCAAAAGCGCTCGGGTTTTTAAAGGGATACGCGCCCAATTGAATTTGACATAAGAAATGCTTGCAATTTTGCAGGAGAGGTAATCAAACATAAATAACCATCATAGTAAAATAAAATAGTGGGGTCACCGCTCTAACTTTTTTGTAATTAGGCTCTAGAAAATGTGACCGATGGCATATTTTGAATGTATTCGAATGAAGAAAAACTAAGTTCCATATATAAACAATGATACATATTTTAGAACTTATTTTTGGATTTTGCACAAAACCAACTGTATGATTCTGTCAGATAATATATTTTAGTCAAACAAATAAAGATTGCATGAGCATTCATAAAGAAATAACAGAAAGAAAGAAAATATTAGCGAATAATATAAATGGTCTAAGGCATGATATCTTATTTTAGGAGAAAAAAGCACATTAATGTGCAGAGTTTTAAAACTAGACATAAGAATTTCGTCAAACTTCACATTTGTACAGCTGATTTCATACAGGGAGAGAAAATGTACAGAAATTAAGATGTCACCGTCTATATTTCAAAGTACATACGAAAATTAAGATATAGCTAATATAAGCTAATTTTCGGGAATTTTTCTATTTTGATAAAACTAGTTTGTGCAGTTTATAACTTTTGAATGTCTAAACTTGCAATCTTCAAACTTGCCAGTAAGGTCAAACATGACTAGTACATGATTCCTGTACATTTTGAGATAATTAGGTCTATAACTAAGGCTACAGTTACCTTTCACGCAAAGTTATTAAATTTGGAAATTTTCAATGGCAATTAACTCATGTACGAATATGGTCAGATAATTAATTCGTTTGCTATCATATTAGTGGCTTTTACTGTAGTTTATCCACAGGGTGGCGCATGATATGCGCGCGTATCTCTTTAAATATATCTATTTGGCTAACTTCGTTAACACTGCATCCCCCGGGAAACAGAGTATGTAATAGATAATCTATTTGCGTAAACATCATTCTTATATATATAAAGTTGATAATAAACTAACATGGTTTAGATTGAATGTATACATATGTAGGTAAACTCTATTTTATAACAGTTGTTCTAATGATGTTTTAAATGAAACCATGAGAGTGTTACTAGTATGGATATGTTGATGAAGGCGAAATGATGATGATAGTGGCAATACAAGATGTATTTATAATAATTTCAAACTAATAATTATAACCATTGTTATAACAATAAATATGGAAAACATTAATTGTAATAGAACTAGTCAAATAGAATGGTAATAATTGAAATAAAGCATACCTATTGCACTGACAATAACATCACAATAAGTCTTTATACACTTTACACGTTTAGTATTAGAACACTGATATGTTTTATATATAACAATACATAATTTATGTAAACGCTACATAGAATAATTCATACTGTAAACAAAATGTGGTTTATATTGATTTAAACTATAAAGTGACTGTTTACAAAATGTGATTTTGCAGCCTGCAGCTCACTTTGAGATCGATAAGCACCAGATCGTTATTTAAAGACTATTTAAAGAAACGATGTATTTTATCACAGTATATCAAGCATTATTCCGATAATAATAACACGATCAAGTTTTAATATTGATTTTTATGTGCTAAATGAATAGAATACACTGCATGTTTAAAAGTAAAGTCCATTTGTAAGGATACTCACTGTGCATATAAAGTACCGAACATCTTCCATTATTTCAGTAATTTTATACAAGCCCTATACATCTTACATATAAATATTAATGAGCGGGCGAGAATATGATTCACGAATAGTGTACACCAATTCTTACCGCACGTGTGCACGGGTTGACCTTAGATGTTAACGAAAATGGTTAAACATTGCAGATAGTCCGACACTGGCCAGACCGTATGGAGCGATTTCCCGAGTATATGAAAATGATACAATTGTAATTGAGTGTATAGCAGTAAGCAAACCTTCCTCAATAATGAGATGGTTGCTTGGTGAAAATGAAATAACTCTTGAAGATACAACAGCAGACGACAACAAATTGACGTTAACCATTGCTTCAGCAAAGATGCAAGACGCTGGTTTTTATACATGCATGGCTTCAAACGACATCTTACCAAATGCCACAAAAACTGTTGAAGTTATGGTGTACGGTAAGTATTATATGAACACATGCCAGATGCTAAAGAACAGAGCATTTCTGAGGTTGTCCTGTTTCACATAAATATCATAATTTATGCAAAGTTGAATCGTTTTTTGTTTGTTTTATGTTCTGCCCTTGTTATGTTATAGGTCTTGTTTTATTTAATTCGTTGCTTCTCTCTATCATTTAATCCAAATGTTTGTCTTTCTCAGCTTGTCGCTTAACATATTTGTATGTCTTTTTGCTATCACACTCTTCTATGTTTATCTATCTTTATCGTTTGTTAATGGGATTTGAACATTATATTTATGACAGAACTATTGGCATCCAATCCATCTGTTTAAAGATTAAAGTGGGGAAAATGTGAATAATTTTCTATCACTGGACCTGTTTATTGTACAATATTTAAAACGATGAATATATTTTTAATTGTCTAAAAGTTGTATTTTTGCTGTTAGTTTTCGACCATTTTAAGTAACGTGCAAAGAACCTTATATAATGCTTTTCTAAACATAATTGCCGCCAACATTCACAACTTAAGTTCGAAACTTGAAATAGTGGGTGGTTTATTCTTTATTTACCTTGGAAAGACTTAGTCGACAGTTTGTTTATATAACATTATGCAAAAGTCACCTTAGGTTATACGCTAGATATTGATTACAATATTAAACATTAAACAAACCTTGTTGAACACCATACTGACGATTGAAACATGTAGTTAAGGGAAAACAATGTTAACTTTTATATCAAATTGTTATACTGAAAGAAATGTTGCAAGCTTCTATGATAACATACATAGGCAGAAAAATCAGTTAAGATAAATAACGACAGATAGGATGTGTGTAATGCATTCTTATACATAAATAATGCACCCAAATCTCGTTGGTAGGCCAGTCCCCATAGACGTAATATAATGAAAACATAAGAGCACTGGTTAATCATGTTAGTTCATGTGTGCTAATTTCGTAAGTATAACTTAATAACTTATAACTTCGTAAAGCATAAATGCTCTTTGCCAATGTTTGAAACTTGAATGGCCTTTGTGTCTCGGTGTCTAAGGAATCGGACTGGTCATTCTTTACTGTAGGTTTATCAGTTCGATCTCGCATGAGAAAAACTATTTTTCATTAGACAGAGTTACATATTTAGCTGTATCAGTACGACTTAATGATCAAACATTAGAAAGAAGTCACTATAAGTCAAACATATTTGCCTTATATCCCTGTGTATTAGCATTAAAACGTTAGATTTCTGAATCTTTTTTACGAAAGAAGTACCGTGTTTACCAATCAAAGTAAATGCCACTTCGGTTTAAGTAACGAGTCAGTTCATATACATGTAGATCACTTTGTCCGTTAGTCCGTCTAGGACCGGGACAGAAAGCACTATTGCCATAATAACAGTTGCTCGATCTTGAATCAGCAACCGTTCAGTTTCTGTACATCTTAACACACCGTCGTTAATAAACATTTTTACAGAAATTATTTAAGAATGGCGCGATGTTCATGTTAAACACAACCTATGTCTTGATTCACAATATTTCATCTTGCATTTTTATAGCAAAAGTTCCTCCGCCAAACTTCTTCCCCGACGAAACAAAAGACATTACATCTGATCTTAACGTCATTACAAGCGCCAGTGCACCGGAAATACCTAGGTCATTTTATGTTCAGTACAAAATAAAATCAAGTGACAAGTGGCTCGAAATTGACAGGCCCATTCCGGATACCATGCCAGGAGAAGAGTCACGAGAAGTTACGATATCGCTTCAGTACCTTCAACCAGGAATGACTTACGAATCGAGGATTAAGTCTGTTGATTTCAATGGTTTAACATCGTACACGGAAACTCAAGAGTGGACAACGACGGGTAGGTAATCATGGGAACAATGGACATTAAAGATACGAATATAGTCGTCCACTATTTTTGTACATGCAAAGAACTTGTATATAAGCTAAATAAATATCGCATTCCAAATCAACAACCACCTTTTACAAATAAAATACAATCCATTGTTACGTTACAAGTATTAAAATAAAATTATTTATCCCGGCCATCTGTTTCATAAATATCGCAAATTCATTGCAATTAAGCCAATTTCATTTAATTGGCCTCTATTTTGAGCAACATTCTCTTTAGCAAATGTCCTTAAATTTTATCCGTGTAAGGCTTTGTGAGTAACATAGTCTCATGAATAGTTTAAGATTTTAAGAACCACGCATACTTTCTAAACACGGACACACTTTGAGTTTCAATCTCTTACAACTGTCATTTTTATTACTGAAGAGAGTAATGCCGTAGGGCTTTCGTATTACATACTATACATATCAATCTTTTCGACATATCTAATTGGTTTTGATTTCATTTTCAGCAAAGTCTGATGACACTGGAAGAACAGAGACTGAGTTTCGAAACGCTATAATTATCTCAGTATTCGTGACATTTGGTATCATGCTACTAGTTTTGATTATATCGATTGTGGCGCTGAAAAGAGGTCATTGTAAGTAGCCATTATATCACATAACGTATTCTGTAAATTTAAAAAAAGTAATTCAACTGGCAACATTGTCACGCTAAGTGATCTCAAAACATCCAATGGAAGATTAAAAACGACTGAACATGATATCGCTTTATTCTTATAACTATTATTATTGTGACATATATATTATAAGCAAAATAATGATAATAGATATACGTTTTGAACAATTTTGGTTGCTTAAAAACGACAATTCGTTACCCAAACACATAATGATTGACATTCTGATATTAATAGAATACTAGTTCATATAAATAAATGTTGATCTGGAATGCAATCATTTTTTACAAATATCCATCATCGGCAACAAATGCCAATGTTAAAAAGATGGATTTGCGTCGCGTCACCTAACTTTTTAATTGACATTACTGTTTCGAGGTCAGTTTTTAATTTCACAATGTTTGTCGAGTAGGTGACCCAATTAGGCTTATATTAACTAACAAGACTATGTTCAATAAAGGCTTACCAGAGGAGGAAGTTTGCATGAAGAGTTGTCCCTTTATATTAAAACATTTATATGGCTAAACTTGGAAAGACCTATCCTAGATCATGTTGGTTTTAATACACTAATGTCATCTAACAAACAATTTATTCTTATTACGCGTCGTTATGAAAAAAACAACATCCCTCCCTATCTACATGAAGCATAGTTTTTACTACATAGCATTAAATTGAAGGGGAGAAACATACTTTTGCTAAGCATTGATGTACGAGTGTACCTAATGATTAACACTTATCTTTCAATGTTCCTATAGAGAAGAATGTGCTGTATTCTTTTACTAGAATAGCATTGTTGAAACTCAACCTATTGCTTAACAGTTCTACTTTAAAGGCATTAGTTAGCAATAGTATATTTGTAATATCAGAACAATGTCCTAAATAAAAAATTAAAGATATCGAAGCAGTTGTTACAGTACAAAAGATAATTACAAAAAAACAACATAATACCTTTGTCCATTAAGAAATGAATTCAACAGCACCGTTTCAATCACCATAATGTGCAAATATGTTTGTGTAATCCCTTAACCATTCTTCAAATACGAACATCGTGAAAAAGCAAGTTAGGTTGTATAAATAAAACATAAAACTGATATGTAGTAACGCCGGTTTTATTCACAAAAAAATGGAACAGCCGTTAGTTATGTAAATTTTGTCTTTAAACGGTATGATACGATAATTTAACCTTTAGTTTTTGCGGACTCATATGTTTAATTTCGTATATTGTGTGAAAATAATTACATAACTCATGTAAATTACTAGTGTTTGCAAATTGAAGTAAAATAGCTGTTCCTGTAAAATGAAGCTCCTCTCATTATTATATAAAAGACGCCGCCATCCTGGGTACTGCGAATCAACATCAGAACATTCGTGTTGTTGGCAATTTTAATTCACGTTATAGTGATATTGTTTTATTGGTGTTGAATTATGAACTTTCTGGAGAGGTGTACATCTCAGATAAGCTGCCATAACATAAAACTATATGATTATCAGTAAATTTTCAGTGAAATGAGTAAATGTCTAGATAAAATATAGCTGGTGATTTTAAGTCTTCCTTGTAATACAGTTTGTCAGATTATTAGATGTTTGCTATGAGATGGGTCTTCTTGTAAACATAAGAACGCAATGCAATTAAGGTTTTAACTCATTTTATCCCGATACAAAATGACATTCGTCTGATACTATAGCTACGTTTGTATTCATGCTGATAATAAAAATAAAAGCTATTAACATGGCAACGACATTCTTAATGAAGATTTACCTAGATATATATGCCTTTTTAGGGATTCTGTATTTTTTCCTACAGTACGAGGATCAATCGTAAAGTTATAAGAACCTGTTTCAATACATATTATATGCAGAGATTTACATCAATATAATAAACACAACTGCTTGTTTAATGGGAAATGTCCGGGAACGTAACAGTTGACCCTCGTATTGGCTAAGACATAATTGTATCTCCTACCTTCATTATGTTTCCCTTTAAGACTCATGCTGTCCATAGTTTGACCATAGACAAATTAACAGTTCGTTCTATTCCATGGATAAAATGTTTAATAGATGCGTCCTGTGGTTGACATGGTGTCCTGTTTGGGTAAATGGTGTATCTGCCTTAAATGGTTTCCATGAGAAAGGGTACGTTTTGTGAGGCTCAGCTTTTGAAAATCTCCTGAAAACATTTTGATGAGCAATGTCTGCCTTTAAAAGACCTACTCACAACGGTGCAACGAAATTTGTTTTTAGGGATCTTTTCAGTTCAGATAATGGCTTCATTATATTACTACCTTATATACATATATTTTTGTGTATGGCCAATTGATAATAACGAATTAATATCTTGAACTGGAAAGGTCCATGTTGATCAAAGGTTGTCTCAGAATATACTCTACAACATTCTGCGCTTACTTTCTTCGGGAACCTTATGTCATTTTATGTAAATTTAAAGTCATGTGTTAATGTTTGAAGCATTTCAAAGACAATATCGTAATCATATAAGGAGGTTTGAAATTGCATTAACAGTGCTGAAATATATCTAAAACTAAAAACTAGCCCTGGTAAGATAGCACTACAGTCAGTTTAGATGTTGTGAAATTTACTCATTTGTATCTATTCTTAGAAATGTTTATCTCAGGTATTTATACAGCGACGTTATCGTTATTTATTTCAGGTGGTTCCTCAAGTAAAGGGTGAGGATAGTTCATATTTTAATGAGTCTATTTATATTTTAATCACCGATTGTTGTGTACATACGAGGGGCAATATAAAAGTTCTAATAATGGCTCCGGATTTTTTAAACCGCTTCTACCTGGTCAAATCTCACTAACTGAATCCCTCAAAGTATGCTCCTATGGGTATGACAACACTTTTTGATGCGTTTAATCCATTTGGAAGATGCATTTGTGTAGTCCGACTTGGTTAAAGTGCTGGTGCATTGGTATATAGCACGCCCACGACTGTGCGGGAATCAAACAGCTGTCCCCTGAGATATTGGTTGTGTGTTGATTCAGCCAAAAGTCACAAGGTGATAGGTCTGGACTGTATGGGGGACGTGGCAAAGTATGGAGTCCGATGGTTTTTGAATACTCCCTCACGACGGCTTACTTTTGTGCTGGGCGGTTATCATGGAGTAGTTTAAGTGCCCTCACTGCCATGCGTGGACTGACCTCAGACTGTGATATGGTTAAGAACGGCAGGTAGAATTTGTTCAGAAAACATCCTTCCTGTGGATGTGCTGTGCGGTTGGACAGTAACCTGGAGAACCGTTCCACGTGCGTCAAAGAATAAAACATATAATTCGCGCTTAACACTACTTGAACACTGGGCTATCTTTGGTCTTTCTCCATTTCCCCAAACCCACACTAATTTATTTCCTTTCCTTCGGGCTCGAAAAATGACACCCACATTTCACAACCTGTTACGATGTCAAATAACGTCTTTCATCACAGTTTTCATGCATGATCAATGATTCTGAAGCAATTCGTACACATCGGGCATTCCTTCTTAAAATGGCCGTTTATGCTTAAAGCTAACGGATTTTTTTTCCCTAGAAATTGATATTATAACATAGTAGGTGAACATATACATTTATTCAAAGTGCTTGTGAGTTGAAATATCCAGACGATCGATTCGTCTTCATTAACCAATATTGCATGCCAGTTGATGTCGATTTAAAGAGAATGTCAAGCTAAATAATTATGACAAATTTGCTCATTTAGATTAATCTACAGTAGTACATGAGGTGTGCATTAATTCCTTGAAATAACAAAAGATGACTGCAATATTTTACTTTTATCACATAAATTGGCTTCTGGGAGGGACATAAAGCAGTGACATAAATATCATTATGTAACTATTTAAACAAATATAACTTGTAAGCGGTTGATAAAACGCGCTCAATGTGCATTTTTCCTTTGCTTTTTCTTAAAATGCCTCTTTATGTGGTAAATGGAATCTTACTTTCGTGTTAATTCAATATCATTTTTATGATAAGTTTAAGTCAACTCGTTTCATATGTAAGATATTGAATAAACACTCATATAAGATCCTCTATTTAACTTATGGATATTTCGCATGTCACCAGGTGTTAGTTATTGTATTCAAAGAAAACGGTGTCTCTTATATTGCCTCTTTGGCCGATGTTTATCAGCATGCGAACCGACACTGTACTCTGCGGCATGGTTTTGTGTCGTTGTATGGTTTTTTTGAGTGTTTCGTCTTGACATGTCAGCTCTGTAATAAATTGTGTTATTGAAGTGTATCTAGTGATATATAATTGTGTTGTACTCTATGTCTGTAAACAAAAAACATGTGTATGAAAAAGAGAAGAATATGGCAATTACACCGCCTTGTATATTAGTACAGTCAATATATCCCACTGAGTAGTTCCTCAAAAGAGTTATTATTTTTTCTACTTGAACATTGAAATTAAACTAAACAGTGAAGTTATGGACCTTTATCACCTTTAGCTTAATCCATAGCAGAATGCGTATGGTCATTATGACAAAATATATCTTTCACACTCACGTATTTAATCGAAAAAGGCATTTACATTCCAAATAGATGTTCGAATTAATTGCTTAGTATGCATGTATAACATAATTTGCTTATTCATAGAAAACTGAAATATATTTGTATGCGTATTAACCGATTAGTATGTTAGTTGTTATTGATTTTACTAACTTCAATTTATTTATTATATTATATGAGCTTGTCCGTATTGATACTATTAGGTAAGTCATAACTGAATAGCGCAGATTGTTTGGTAGTTGTAAATGATAGTTCACATAACAAATTTAAATGAAGTGAAATCGGATAGAGGGTATGAATTAAATGCATCTGATTAACAAAGATCAGTTATATTCTTCTCTGCGTTTAGTCCGTATAAGCTTATGAATAATGTTATATTTGCACCCATTATCCTTGGCATATGTTAAATTCTCTACTATTTCAAAACACACATACTCCATATAACTGCATTTATATAGTATAAACTTACCCACTTTATATAAAATATATTTTATCTCTTGACGTTGCTTATTTCCAGTGTAAAATAATCATCACGTATTTTCTTATACAGACGAGCTTGATAAAGGTTTCAGGACGAGTCTATTTTTTTATATATAAAGTGAAAACTCATTAGATATCCTCTACATTTAATTATACCTTTTTTTGTGTTGTATATCGTGCAATCGTGAAATGTCACATGTTGACGTCTAAAAGCACCCGATGCCAGCATAAAAGCACTGTATCGATTTCATGTAGTAAATTTCTCTTCAAATGCATTATCCAATCCAACTATAGTACTGTATTTGTAATCGCTAAAAGGATTCCGATTCAGTCTTTGGAACAGTATTTTTCGATTTGTTTATATTTGATGATACAAAGAACTGAGGTGGTGAACGTAAGCCATGGTGATTAGTATCCTCAAGTAATCTGACATGTTTTAAACAGCAAATAAGCAGACACAAATTAAATTTGTTGTGTCGGCGTTTTTTATTGTCAAATGGCCACATTTTAACAGCTTCAAAACAACTATTCAAAAAAGTTTTGATTCTATTTGTGTTTCATCAAGTACCTGATTTCAGTGATAACATTTAAAAGTAAAAATATTCTCAAGATGTGGTTGCCTTTTTTAAAGACAGGTATGTTTCGTTGATTTGTACTACTCTTGTGAATTTTATATTATTTTTCTATTTTCAGAGTTGATCTAATAGCCATGTAGCTGCAATGCTTTTTGGAAACTTTTAGCAATATGGAAAGAGCATTACTCACGAAGGAACTTAACTGTAAAGAGATGTACTCTGATAATCAGTCAGCACATAATATATTTTAACATGGAATATGGAACATCAAATGTCATTAGCTTTAATTAATTATCACCTAGATTCTATAAATATATACCCAACAGACAGGCAATGAGATTGAACTTTACAGATTTAATCGGATAACTGAATAACTGATCTGTCCATGACGTCTTCTCAGACCTGTCATTAACAACAGCTTACAGTCACGTTTCGATAAAGAATAAATTCATGTCATAGAAAACACTAAAACCACAACTATTTCATTTTTCGACTGTAACCCCAAATCAATTTCAACCATTTATACATACATTGTATACATAGCTGAAAACGAATTGACTTAACAAACTATGTATCAAACGAACTTTAATAGTTCTAAGAACATTTATTAGTGACACATAAGTGCAACAAGCTAAGAATAGGTTCTCGAAAAAAAAATTGTTTTGAATGTAAACATGACTGTTTATGCAAATGATAGCGTGCAGGTTGGTTAAATCGATTAAGTGTTGCTGTAATTATGAAATCTACCATTTTCCCTATGAACCTGAGCATAACTAGGACATGTTATTGATATGCAATCAGGGCAATATCTTAACACACATACCTGTTACCAGGTTAGGCAGTTATCAATAAATCTACGAGTATGTTGTCACTACTTGTAACTATTCGTCGATGTATTATATGAGACAAAGAACTCGTTTAACTGATTAGACACAATCAGGATGCATCATAATCTCAATGTAAGAATATATGATTATATGTGATATAGCTATTCAGCAACTTGTGGCAGGTAGATGGTACTACACGGGTAAAGCTACAACATGAAAAGCTGGAAAGGTCGCCAAACCGTCTGACCGTATGTAAAAGTTAACAATAAAGTTAAATAAATATACATTTATAATTACAATGAAAAATATTCGGCGTATTAATCGGTACCGTAAGGATACAATCATCTAAAACAGCATTATTTATTCACTCTTAATCTTATTGTCTCGTATCACAGTAAGGAAACTGATGTTCAGTTTTGTTTATATTTAGTAACGGATATATTGTATTCAGTGGCATTTGCTTCGAAACCAGATTGCATAAACAAGTGTTAGCAGTTTTCTTGCCATATCTAATCAGAAATTTAAAATGAATGCGTATTAACACACATCATTATTTGTATACGTCCTTCATCTCAGTAATATTAAAAATATAAACTGAACTTTAAGGCTTTAATAACGGTAAGTTGAAGTTGATGAACATATTAAAGCTTACATATTTTTATCAACATTTGTTTGACCAATAGTAGAATATCCACTGAAATAGATGTTGCATGTCACACCATTTGATTGTTGATCTTGTTGTTTTGATTTTTTTGTTTGAATAAATGATAACGGAGATTCGTATCTAACGGTCATGTGTTAGACCGAACACAAACTGTTGTGCTGAATTATTCTTTAAAACCACTTTTCCTTCAATCGGTTAAGTGTAATTTTTCTTTTACAGCAACAAACACTATTACAAAAAATAATGTGTAATTGCAGAGCAGTTTCTAACTCTAAAGCACTGTGTTAATATCGTCGCAGTCAGTTGAACATTTAGCAATCAGTTGAATCAAGTACCTTTTATTGCAAATATCAAACATAACTCAAAACAGTACAAAACAATATATAATATTTGCATGATTATGATTAGAATAACGCAATTTCATTGAATCAAAGCACATATACTATTTCAATCTGGAAATAGTATATTTCTTTATTACATGTATGTGATATTCTGTCACGCATAAATCATACTAGGATACTATAAGTTGCAGTATGTTTTACATAAAATAAGGTGCTACTGTGTACACGTTTACTATATCAACAGGCAATAGCAATTGCATATATGGCGCATATTTATTGTGTGTTGTACGTGTGCTGGCATTGCTCATTGCATTTCTTCTAGCTCATAATTAAATGATAGATAATCTTTTAAGAGTAAGTTATAGTTTTTATATACCACGTCTCTTGATTTATACGACGTAAAACGGATATTAGATAGTTTTAATGAAATTGTATTCGTTAGTTGACTAATCTTATAATTGTAGTTGACTAATGTATTTCTTCGCTGACTGTTCATAGGTTTTTATGTATTGTATTTCATTTAGTTTATGTTGTTTCTGATTGCACTGAATAAAAGAATGTTGTTTTTGGTGTAAGCAACTTGTAAACTTGTTTATCTCTGTTGTTGTATTGATGTA
>JAULCC010040325.1:0-15201 GCA_032358795.1 Nuttallia obscurata | reverse complement strand
ATCTCGATGTAAATGAGATGTGGATCCAACAAGTTTTTTCCTGAATGGCGCCATATAACCTATAGTGTTGCGGTGCCGTAAAACCCAACTCAATCAATCAATCACTGAAAACTATGTTTGACCAACTATCTAGTCACTGTAATAGTAAAGAACTTCAAGGTGTTTGGAAAGACAAATTACTGCGACAGAAAACGAAAATTTTGAAAAGACTGGTGTTTACTTTACCCTGTAGATGCTATGCTATACGTGCAACAGTTGTCTAAAAACTGTCTTTATATTCTTAAGTCATGAAAGCAAAAACAACAGTTAAAAAGCATGGTGTAAATGTCTTTTTTCAACGTGATTTGATGCTAATCTTGTTTGTACAACGCTATTGAAGGTATATAAAAAAAAATGTAAAAACAGGCGTTTCATCAAATTGAAAACTTTCTACTTAACGCTTTAAATGGACGTACTGTTTAATGAAAAGTTTAAAAGTGGTTTTCCGAACAAATGAACAAATGGATTCCTAATCGAATTTAACAACTTCAGTTTGTTTGGAGCTACATTCAATGCCATCAAGATAGAAGCATATATATGCAATTTAAGACATTCTTCAGGTAATAGACGACTCATACAAACATTCAGAGGCTTTGATATTCTTTTCAGTAATGTTTCACCCTGTTTAAAACTGTACAGTTCCTCTTATTTTCTTTCCGTATAACTAACAAAGAATTTAGGTTGGAGTTTTTTCTGCCCTTTCTGTCTGTATTGATATATATATATATACTTCTTATACATTGCTTATGTGCAATGACACTGGAGATGTCTTATATATGCTGTCTTACCCCTTAACTTTGGAATAAAACATGTTTTCTGAAGCAAGCTTATTGTGTGAAATTATTAAAAAAAAAACTTAAATTAAAAAAGTTTTGAATCTTCGAGGGCACAGAATAGTCAAAATGATTTCCAGATCGCGGTGTTCGCCAACAAACCACACACGTGTCCAAATGATTGCCAAATGGCTGGTTCTCTAACTAGCCCACACAAGTGTCCTAATGATTGCCAGATGGCGGCGTTCTCTAACAAACCAACACAAGTGTTCAAATGATTGCCAGATGGCGTCGTTCTCTAACAAACCAACACAAGTGTCCAAATGATCGCCAAATGGCGGCGGTATCTAACAAATCACACAAATGTCCAAACGGTTTCTAAATGGCGACGTTCACTTATAAACCCACACAAGTGTCCAAATGGTTTACAAATGGCGGGTTCTCTCACACATCACACAAATTTCCAAATGATTGCTAAATGGCGGCCTTCTCTCACAAACCCACACAAGTGTCCAAATGGTTGTTTAATGGCGACGTTCTCTAACAATACAATACAATACAATACAATACTGGTTTATTCGTAATATAACAAACCATCACAAGTGTTCAAATGATTTTCAAATGGCGGCGTTCTCTTACAAATCACACAAATGTCCAAATGTTTACCAAATGGCTGCGTTCTCTAACAATCCCACACAAGTGTCCAAATGATTTCCACATGAAAGCGTTCTCTAACAAATCACACAACTGTCCAAATGATTTCTTAATTGCGACGTTCACTAACAAACCCACACAAGTGTCCACATTATTTTTCAATGGCGGCGTTCTGTAATAAACTCAAACAAGTGGCCAAATGATTTCCAAATGGCGGCGTTCTCTAACAAATCACACAAGTGTCCAAATGATTACTAAATAGCGGCGTTCTCTAACAAACCCACACATGTGTCCAAATGACTGCAAAATGGCGACGTTCTCTAACAAACCAACACAAGTTTCCAAATGATTTCCAAATGGCGGCGTTCTCATACAAATTCACATAAATGTCCAAATGATGACCAAACGACGACGATCACTAACAAACCCACACAACTGTCCAAATGATTGCCAAGTGGCGACGTTCTGTAACAAATCTCACAATGTCCAAATGATTGCTAAATGGCGGCGTTGTCTAACAAACCCACACAAGTGTCCAAATGGTTGCCAAATGGCGGCGTTCTCTAACAAACCTGCACAAGTGATCAAATGACTGCAAAATGGCGACGTTCTCAAACAAACTATCACAAATTTCCAAATGATTTCCAAATGGTGGCGTTCTCTAACAAATCACACAAATGTCCAAATGATTTCCAAATGTCTACTTTTTCTAACAAACCCACACAAATGTCCAAATGGCGGCGTTCTCTTACAAATCACACAAATGTCCAAATGATTGCTAAATTGCGATGTTCTCTAACAAACCCACACACGTGTCTAAATGATTTCCAAATGGTGGCGTTCTCTATCAAATCACACAAATGTCAAATATATTTCTAAATGGCGGCGGTATCTAACAAACCCATACAATATCCAAATGGTTGCTAAAATGACGGCGTTCTGTAAAAAACCCACACAAGTGTTCAAATGACTCCAAAATGTCGACGTTCTCTAACAAGCACACACAAATGTCCAAATGATTATAAATGGCGACCTTCTCTTACAAATCCACACAAGTGTTCAAATGGTTGACAAATGGCTGCCTTCTCTAACATTTAACACAAATGTCCAAATGATTGCTAAATGGCGGCTTTCTCTCACAAACCCACACAAGTGTCCAAATGGTTGTTAAATTGCGGCGTTGTCTTATAAACCCACACAAGTGTCCAAATGACTGCAAAAAGGCGACGTTCTCTAACAAACCATCTGAAATGTCCAAATGACTTCCAAATCACGCGTTCTCTAACAAATCACACAGATGTCCAAATGATTTCCAAATGGCTGCGTTATCTAACAAACCACACAAGTGTCCAAATGATTGCCACATGGCGGCGTTCTCTAACAAATTACACAAATGTCAAAATGATTTCTTAATTGCGACGTTCACTAACAAACCCATACAAGTGTCCCAATGATTCCTCAATGGCGGCATTCTGTAACAAACTACACAAGTGACCAAATGATTTCCAAATGGCGGCGTTCTCTAACAAACCCAAACAAGTGTCCAAATGATTGCTTAATGGCGACGTTTCTAACAAACCATCTCAAATGTCCAAATGATTTCCAAATGGTGGTGTACTCTAACAAACCCACACAAATGTCCAAATGATTGCCATATGGTGGCGTTCTCTTACAAATCAAACAAATGTCCAAACGATTACTAAATGATGATGTTCACTAACAAACCCACACAAGTGTCCAAATGATTGCTCAATAGCGGCGATCTCTTACAAACCCACACAAGTGTCCAAATGATTTCCAAATAATTGCGCTCTCAAACAAACCCACACAAGTGTCCAAATGATTCCCACATGGCGACGTTCTCTAACAAACCCACACAATTGTCCAAATAAATTCCGAATGTCGGTGTTGTGTAACAAACTCAAACGAGTGTCCACATGATTTCCAAATGGCGGCGTCTCTAATAAACTCACACAAGTGTCCAAACGATGGCTAAATGGCGGCGTTGTCTAACAACAATGTCCAAATGATTTCGCTCTCTAACAAACCACAAAAGTATTCAAATGGCTAACAGATGGTATTGCTCTAACAAACCGGACCAGTGTCCAAATTTTTCTCAGATAGCGATGCTTTCTAACAAACCATACAAATATCCAAACGTTTTCAGATGTCAGGATTCTCTTACTAACAATAATAGTGTCCTAACGATTGTCAGATGGCAGCGCTCTATCAAAACACAACAATGTCCAAATGATTGCCAGATTGCGACGCTCTCTAACAAACAGCAACAGCGGCCTAATGATTGCGCTCTCTATCAAATCATAACAGTGTCCAAATGATTTCCGGATTGTGGCTCTCGTTTACAAACCACAACTGATAAAAATAGACCTGCGAGCGCCTAAAACCGCCACCCCTCTGCCTCTTTTAAGGTAAATATTTTCACCAAACTATAAAAAAGATGCAACAAAATTGCACAAACATGGCGAGGAAGGTAGTTTACTGATACCAAGCTAAAAGAGTTTTGTCGGGTTAACTTTGCAAAAGCTAGTGATAGTTTTTTTCAAAATGGGTCAATTCTTCAAGAATGTATTGTTCAGTGTTCAAATGATTGATTGCCAAATGGCGTCGCTTTCTAGAAATCCACAACAGATTGCATGACTGCTATAGGCGCAGGGTGTTCGACACGATCCTTCCTCTTTGCGCTCAAAAGGTTACACGTTTGAGCTTCAAAGGGGGTCTTTCTTGTAACCTTCTTTAGATACAAAGAACTGGTTGTACTCAGGAATTGAACTTTTTACTTTCAGCCATAGATTTGCTATAATATTCGAGCTCAGAATATGTTTAATAGTTTGCAAATCAATTCTTAATCTTCATTTTGCATCAGTTACAAATTTTCAGTGGTCGACATGTAACTCCTATTTCATTGAATGTTTCAAACAGCAATCTAAAATAATACAAAGATTCTCTCACACAATTTGAGTAGAATAATTTTGATAAACTTAGCGAATCATGCATGGACTGTCTAGTATACATATTACACTGAGACTAAAGCATTAAGCCAAACAGTCCATTGCAAAAAATGAAGACAACAATAAAAAATGAAGAAAAAAAGGCATGACACTTATCAAAAATAAGAGTATCATAAAAACGTTAACAAAGATAAGACTATCATAAAAGTGTATACATAGATAAGAATATCATAAAACTGTATACATAGATAAGACGAATATAAAACTGTATACAAAGATAGAACTATCCTAAAACTGTTTACATAGATACGACTATCATACAACTGTTTACATAGATAAGAATATCATAAAACTGTATACATATATAAGACTATCATAAAACTGTATACATAGATAAGACTATCATAAAACTGTATACATAGATAAGTGTATCATAAAACTGTAAACATAGATAAGACTATCATACAACTGTATACATAGATAAGAATATCATAAAACTGTATACATAGATAAAAATATCATAAAACTGTATACATAGAAAAGACTATCATAAAACTGTAAACAAAGATAAGACTATCATAAAACTGTATACATAGATAAGACTATCATAAAACTGTATACATAGATAAGACTGTCATACAACTGTATACAAAGATAATACTGTCATACAACTGTATACATAGATAAAAATATCATAAAACTGTATACATAGATAAGACTATCATAAAACTGTATACATAGATAAGACTATCATAAAACTGTAAACAAAGATAAGACTATCATAAAACTGTATACATAGATAAGACTATCATAAAACTGTTTACATAGATAAGACTATCATAAAACTGTAAACATAGATAAGACTATCATAAAACTGTATACAAAGATAAGACTATCATACAACTGTATACATAGATAAGAATATCATACAACTGTATACATAGATAAAAATATCATACAACTGTATACATAGATAAGACTATCATAAAACTGTATACATAGATAAGACTATCATAAAACTGTATACATAGAAAAGAATATCATAAAACTGTATACAAAGATAAGAATATCATAAAACTGTATACATAGATAAGACTATCATAAAACTGTATACATAGATAAGACTATCATAAAACTGTATACATAGATAAGAATATCATAAGACTGTATACAAAGATAAGAATATCATAAAACTGTATACATAGATAAGACTATCATAAAACTGTATACATAGATAAGACTATCATAAAACTGTATACAAAGATAAGACTAACATTAAACTGTGTACATAGATAAGACTATCATAACACAGTATACATATATAAGACTCGTACAACTGTATACATAGATAAGACTCTCATAAAACTTTATACATAGATACGACTATCATAAAACTGTGTACATAGATAAGACTATCATAACACAGTATACATAGATAAGACTCATTAAACTGTATACATAGTTAGACTCTCATCAAACTGTATACATAGATAAGACTTTCATTTAACTGTATACATAGATAAGACTATCATAAAACTGTATACATAGATAAGACTTTCATTTAACTGTTTACATAGATAAGACTATCATAAAACTGTATACAAAGATAAGACTATCATAAACTATACATATATAAGACTTTTATTACACTTATCATATATAAGAGTATAATAAAGCTGTATACAAAGATAAGACTATCATAAAACTATACATATATATATAACAATTATAACACTAATCATATATGATAGTATTATAAAACTACTAAAGACTATCACACAACTATACATATATCAGACTATTATAACACCATGCATATATAAAACTATTATACTATTAATAAAATATATAAGAGTATCATTATACCGAAAACATATATAACACTATCATAAAACTATACATATAAAAGACTATTATAACACTAATCACATTTCAGAGTATAATAAAACTGTTAACATACATATGACTATCATTATCTATCGTATATGAGTCTTTTATAACACTAGTCATTACCTAGAGTATAAAATTGTAAACATCGATAAGACTATCATAAAACTATTCATGTATATGACATTTATATTCCTTATCATTTATAAGACTATCATAAAACTATACATATATTAGACATTTATATTCCTTATCATATATGAGGGTATCAAGAAACTATAAACATAGATAAGACGGTCATAAAATTATACATATGTCAGTCTTTTATATCAATTATCACTTATCATATATAAAAATGTTGTAAAAACTAGATACGTAAATAAGACTTTTATAACACTATACATAAAAAACTATTAGAACTCTTATCATATATAGAGTATTATTTATGCTTTACTTTTTACCTAGATAAGTTAATCATAAAATCGTACATATGAAATAATTTTATGAAGCTTTACATGAAGAAGACCGTAAGATATAATACTTATATAGAAGACTTTTCATATAAAACTATACATATAGAAAAGTGGTATAAGACAAGACATACATGTAATACTTTTATAAATGTGTACACACTTTATACAATCATTAGACTAAGCATTTATAAGACTTTTATAAATGTGTACATACATTATACAATCATTAGACTATAAATTTATTAAACTATCCATATATAAAGAGTATTAGAAATCTTTACATGTAATCTTTATCTAAAGTGATACATTTTAGTAGTAACCCTTTCGCCGCCATAGGCAACTCAGTGATGTTTTTGCAAACAGTTTGAAACCAACTCGGCGTCTCATCAGTTCAAACTGATTGACACCCTGAACAGATATGCAAAAATGCAAAAAAATACCCACTTTTAACATTGAGACAGACGGCATTAAGTTCTGACGAAAATTATTTGGCGCCGAAAGGGTTAAGATATCATTCTTATGTTTAAATACACCTTACCATATCTTACACAGATCAGAGCTATCAGAACCACAAACAGAGTCCAATATGCCTTCATTCTTTTTTGTGTGTAGAACTTAAAGATCCTGACACTTTGTGAGTTATGTAAAAAAAATAATTGTTTTGATATTTTTTAATTATTTTCAGCTTGTGTTTACGACATACTTTTAGGTTTCTGTCTGTTTCTAAAAATAGAACAATAGACTTTTGACGGGTTACTCTGTCATACCATGGTATAAACGGTTAGATATTCATCTGCACAACGTTATTCTTTGTTAAAGTCCAATTAACCGATTACTGAGTCATTAAACTGATAATGCAAATGTATTGGGTTACTGAAAACCCTAGTTTCCGACGGAGGGCACACGGGTAAGGTTAAAGTATGTGAATGATTAGGTGATCGACAAATACAGATACAAGATTCAAGTTTTAATTGTTAAAACTTAGCAGGAGCAGGAAGGTTGAGAATGGCTGCTAACACAAAACTTTTGAAATAGTTCTGTTCAATCGGAAATATCCAAAGAAAAAATAACTCATTAAGAATTATGATATATAATTCGTCTACGATAATCGGTCTTGGTTTTAAGATTACTATTCGCCACCGGCAGAGCGGCGAACGATAATGGTCGAAATTTCTTTTAATATAAAAAAACAACCTTTGTTCATATCTCATAAAACTTGTTAAGTGATCTATCCCCTCCACCTCTATCCAAATCAACCTCCTACAAAAAACCACAAATAAATCAATCGCAGTCACATGAACGTGGTAAATGCATCCAAAAAGTTTTCTTGCACAGATGCCTTTTTGTATTTGGGAGTTGTTTTCAAACATTCTACCAAGTTTGAGGACTCTGAAACAAAGCGGTCTTCAATTATTGATCGTAAACTGTGTTTCAGCTCAAGGTAATTATGACGTTGACCATTGTCACACTGACCTCAAAATCGGTAGGGTACATCTATCTTTCATAACTAACCTGCCTACCAAGTTTTATGATTTGGTTAAACAGTATATTATTTGTTGTATTACAGACATGTTGTCATAAAACAGTATACAAAGATAGCAGAATGAATATAATGAACATAAATAAGAAAACAAGTTAATTAAAACTTATGTAAATTATTCTCCATGTTGGAAAAGTTACACAATCAAACATTATGGTTAGTTATCTAAGTCTATGTTTTGGAAGACTGATTTCCTCGGCCGAAATCTTTTTTAGTTTTTGATCGGAGACCAAGGGGACAAACGGACGGACAGGTAGAAGCACACAAATGATATCTAATTTTAACATTATCTTCAAGCCATGTTTACCACACAATCTTAGTCATAGAACCTTATCCGCCGTATTTGCATTGAATACTTATCGAAATACAGTGTCTACTGAATTAGGGAATAATCACGCCGTCCTTGAAGATTTGGTGACGTATATCGGTGGTTTATATGTCGCAAATTCAGTTTTACATACGACGCGTTAGCGGAGCATTTAAAACGGTTATTTTCGACATATAAACCACCGATATACACCGGCAAATCTTCAAAGACGGCGCGGTTATCCCTATTCTAATGCAAACTAATAAAATTTGTTTTGTAACGCTCTCAGTACTTTGATGAAATTCCATTCATGCGGTTCTGTGACATCATTATGACGTTCTGAATATTGATTAGGCTTCCCGACAGTATATCGTTGATTTATATGCCGCAAATTTAGACCGATTATTCAATCAAAACGCTTGTTACATAAAAGTTGCATTAGAATCCACGTTTACTGTCCCAACACATTAGGATCACATGCTAAACGTAGCTTATATCGTCGATTGCATATATAACTTGAGTAGATTTGCTATCAATATATTATTGTCTATTACACAGTGTTTTTACTAGTGTCAAATGTCGAATTTCGACAGAATTTCGACAATGATTATTAGTAGACTAAATGTCGATTGTCGAACGTCGATAGTCGCCCCCAGCTTCATGCACCAGTCTAGTCTGTTTTCTTGTTAACCGTTTATAAGACTTCATCATGCCAGCATTAACTGGTTTTTGCCAATTAATGTATAATTGACCGTTAATTTAATATGAATGCAAACGTTACCGTATAGCACGACGTATCTGTATATGTTTTTGTTTAAATGTAAGCTCTACTTGTGAATGAGATCGCTCCTAACCTTAACATAACCGTAAAGGGGTTTAATCGATAAATTTTACACAACTTGGTTTCTCCAGTAGTAATGAAGTTTTTTAAGTAAATGAGGCGCGTATCCTTAGTTTTTTTTTAAATAGCATAGTAGCGCCGTACAGCTATTATGCTCAACGGTGCCGTAAAAGCACACAACAATTTACAGTTTACATTTTATTTCTAATTCTGCATAAGTTCTGCTGATCGCAGGCAACAATAGCAAATACAATGTAGAAATACATGTACACAAAGCATCACAGTGACAATACAACATTTGACCAAAAAACACAGTTTAACGGAGAAAACGGCCTTTTAAAATATGAATATTGAAAAGCAGGTCGTTTCTTGAAGAGGATTTGAGAAGAATTATATTTGCGTTATACATTGATCGACTAGACCAGAAACAGAACAGATGCCAGTAAAGTCATGTTTGACATTCTGTCTAGCTATAGGCTATTAATGAGACAACGATTTATTAAAAGTTTTTGTTGTTGTTTTTTTTGTTGTTGCTTTTTTGGTGTTTTTTTATATATATTTTTTTCTAGTAAAGCGGTAACGATTAACAAATATCAACATTTAAATATCACCCGTTCGTCCCCTTCCATCAAGACGAAATATGGATGAAAGAGATTACCCCCTCACTACCTCACATTTATTTCTTTATACATTTAGCTAAGTTGGTTTTATTCCAATGAGCTATCGCGTTTGGTTTTATAACACATATTACTATGCTCATCAAAGTTATCATGGCGCAATCTACATTCAAATGCCACCGTAGTAAAACACACTGAGGAAGACAGTCAGACGGACAGACACGACATACGAAAACATATATCTAAAAAATATATCATTGTTTACAAAAGTGGAAATGTATCCATCTATGATGGAATGTACACCCAAAGGTTAATAATTTTGATTTTTAAGATATTCCACTGAAGTGATGCGTATAACACCATAAAAAAAACAAATTAAACCATACATGAGTATTAGTGTATATCATATATCAACACATTCCCTTTAAGGTATAAATTAGCATTTTATTTAAGCATATTCGGGGCAATAGCTGTTCACATATTCGTCTAATATTCAAAAGTAATAATTTAACCTTTGACCTCACTGTGATCCAATTTCACCTTTTCATGAGAGGCACCCCTTCAATCACCCACATATGCTTCAATAAAGGATATAAGCTTGTATGCCAATAATTATAATTACATAAAAAAATGCAATTAAAACTGTATTAGCCACATTTTTGGGGTTAGGTTTGCAGACGATTGGTAACGAATATACCAAAAGTCTGCTCATTTAGATAAAAATGTTTCCTAAATTTATCTAAAGGCTGCAACTGTCCACTCTATAGTGTAAACCCTTTTTTCACCAAGGGAAAACTGTGTATCTTTTCAAACTGTTATACACAAATGTAGGACTGTTCAAAACTGCAGAGTCAACATTATTTATCCACCCCTCCACCTGTCTCCCACTATTAAGTCGGATATAACATTGATACGAAATATGTGTATTCGAAATATGTGTATGCAACATATATGTATACGAAATATGTGTATACGAAATGTGTATACGAATTATGTGTATACGAAATGTGTGTTTACAAAATATGTGTATACAGAATATGTGTATACAAAAATTGTGTATACGGAATATGTGTATACGAAATGTGTATACGAAATATGTGTATACGAAATATGTGTTTACAAAATATGTTTATACAAAAAATGTGTATACAAAATATGTTTACGCAAAAAATGTGTATACAAAGTGAACATTCTAGATATTCAACCTGTAATGTTTATCAGTTCATCTGCAAATGAACTTTCATATATAAATGAAAAGCTCGTTAGCTTAACAATGTGGTAAACCCACGTGACTTTTGACGTCATTTGAGCTACTGTGCCAGGCAAATAGTATCTATCGATTCAGATTTTCAAAAGTAGATCTATTTCAGTTTCGCGGTTGTAATAAAGAATATGTTAAGCAGAAAGCAGTCTTATTAACAAAGACTATACTTTTTATTTCGCCAAATCAGCCGTTTGGTCCCAACTACGAGGAAAATAAGGACTATGCAGAGCTAATGCGACAAGAGTTTATATTGCACATTTACCTCGTTTTTGGGGCTAAACTGTTAAACAGGCGAATTACCAACTATAACATATGTAATGAATGCTATTTTCGATCAGCTTAGGTTATATTTCAATACAATAACCGTAATATTGAAATGCTTAATTATAGCCATTTGAAATTTTCAATCGATGCTTGCGCGGTAGCTTAAATTACTTCAATTAACCACGTGGGTTAACCACATTGAAAGTATACATACTAGATATTTCACATGTAATGTTTGATCAAGTCACCTGTAAATAAACTATACTTTTATAAATGTAAAGCTCGTTAGATTGAAGTGAATGATATCATGTCTTAGCCCTTAGCCTGTTAGGCACGACCGTGATAGAATATGCAAACAGCTTAGATCCAGATCAGACGCCGAGCAACTGGGCGAAGCTTTTTGACGATCGGTCAATTGTTTCTCCAAATATTGGGCGAATCCGATTAATTTGAAAATCCAGACAGACGACAGTTAAAGCAGACGAAAAAACTTTCAGCAGGCTAAGGGTTAGATGGCCGAACGAGGTAACCTCTTTCCCGGTGATAATATTGGCGTTGTCATACACGTCATACCAGTAGTGTAGTAGAACAGTTATGAACAAGAGTTGACTATGTCATCGCTTATTACAGTAGAATTTCAAATAACAAAGGGCCATAACTTGCTTTATGTGCAGAAAAGAGTTATCTTTCTTAAATATTGACCTATACGAGTTTATATATAGATGTGATTGTTGGAAATCATTGTAGATAGGATCAATGCAAAGCATAAAGTAGTTACTCACGGCTACGGTATAATGCATGTTATATATTATATGTGACACGGGGAAGAAACTCATTCGAGACAACGAACCTTGTCTTAATTTCTCATAGCCAACGGGTTCCAATATTGAATATAGACATGAACCGTTAAAATAGGCTATATTTCAAAAAAAAAAATAAAAGTAAAACAAATGGCACAAAACAATTTCATCTCAAACTCAGCTGAGACTGAATAGTGCTTTGTGAACAGTGAACACCGGGCCTGGTGGTCGATTTGACTGTCTTTATGACGATTTTAGCAAAGCACTTTTAACTTTTTGAAAGTTGCAAAACAGGCATTTACGGTAACTGTTTACAGTTCTTGGTAGTTATGGTCAGATGTACCCGGTCATGTGAAAGAGCTTCCAGATATTCAGCAACTGATTATTGTAATATTTGTACCGGACAAGGGGGCATTTTTCTAAATGTTTATAAATGATCTTTGCACTATTTTAAGAGAACAATATCAAATAGGATTGTTTTAAAGATAATTACATACCTGATATTATTTGTTTATTCTTTGTGGGCGACATCGCAAATTGCGCGGAAACTGTGTTTAGACTACAAAGACACATTGATTTCATTGACCACTTTTGTATAGAAAGCGGAATGGAGGTAATATTTTTTTTAGATAAAACACAGATAATTGCCTTCAGAAATGTGCCTTAAATAGAATATGAAAATTGGACAATCGTCATTCCGTTAATGTTCACAAAAACATCGGGGTATTGTTTACCCAACCATTGACATGGGGTGCTGCTAAACAAACAACTAGCAATCCAGGCTCAAAAAGCAATGTATCGCTACATCCCTTTGGATTTTTTCAAATTAAGCTACTGTTTCAACTTTCCGAAGCAATCGTAAAACCAATTTGCTGTTTACATACGTCGCCGGTAAAATTCTCTCGCTTTGTATGTGGTGTTTCTTACTATAAAGGGTATCTACGTACCCGGCCATCACGTTCATTTCCGGCCTGTCGAAGGCGTGGAGAGAGGCCCACTCGTTTGTTGGATATCTGAAGCATGGAGAGGAGCATTTGTTTTTTACCTCTCAGAGGCTATCTATCTTTATCTTCCATACCTAGATACAATGATGGGTTTCTAATTTATTTTCTGAGTATGTTTAACATTAGATTTTTATTCTTGTAATATGTTGGCATTTATCATTTTGTAACTGACAACCTGTCATTAGATTTAGATAGTGGAGATAAAAACATAACCCACTTTTGCTCACCAAACAAGTTATAAATAATAAACCCTTCGTCTCTATTATCAGTAAAAAGCACCCAACTCCCTACCGGTAAAACGAGGTATTTCAACTTCAATGCAAGATACAAGTCTCTAAAACGGTCGAGAACGTTTACAAATTAATGACCTGTAAAAAACTAGATAGAAAAGGCATATTTTAGATCTTTGGTAGACAAAGCCTTTTGCAGCAGACGACAATTCATCGCAACACTGCAAGGGTTTATGATCTTTGTTTGAGCATTGTATCAATAGGCACAAATAGACATTGCTTCCGAAGTGGTCTAATACGCTAAACTTCAACATTTCAACATTTTATTCACTAATGCACAAGTTCCATACTAAATGGGATACATCAGCATTATAAATATATATACTACATATGTAACATTTACAAGGACAAACATATAATGATTACATAAAAGGAAAACGTCTATACATTTAAACTGAAAGTTAGGAGTCATCTACTACAAAATATAAATATATAATAAAAAAAATATAGAATACATAAATACAATCTTTTCGTTATAATAAAAAATGTTGTCAAGGTGTAACTACAACTACAATTTAGCAGATAAGAATGGAACGTAAAATCTACATAAATTCAAATATTTGATGATCTCTTCAAATATTTGTTGATCTCTTCAAATATTTGTAGAGCTCTTTAAATGAATTATTGATCTTGCAAATTAAATTGTTGAGCTCACCAAATGATTCGTTGATATCATTATATAATTTTTGATCTCAAAAATTCAATTTTTTATCTCAACACTTCTTTTGTTGATCTAAACAATTTAATTGTTGATATCACCAACTGAATTAGTGAGATCAGCAATTCATTTGTTGATCGCAACAATTGAATTGTTGAGATCAACAATTGTATTGTTGATATCAACAATTATAATAAGTTCATACATTTCCCTAATTGATTTGAAGAGATCAACAATTGTATATACTATTATTTCAAGCATGACATCGTGATGATTTATTTGTAGATTGTTGATCTCACTTATTGAATTGTTGAGCTCTACAATTATTTGAAAAGATCACCAAATATTTGAATTTATGTAGATTTGGCGTTCCATACTACAGGCCATAAACTTCTCTGTGTATTCAGCCTGATCAAAAGAATTAATTTAGTCTTGATAGAGATTTAGTCAGTCTTTATCTTGCCCCTGGGTAGTTGTTAATTAGATATAGTCAAATACCCTAGTAAAACAATAGGCAACACAGCATGCCATAATGCCAACGTTCAATGGCTTTAAGTTAGCCCCATGCGTATGTCTTAGATAAGATTAAGATTAAGATTTTATTTCATCATTCCATTGAGATTATAGGCCCGTGAGGTATACATACATAATATAGGATCTTACATGAGTTTGTATTTAATATAAAAATTTCTTCAACGAGTATAAGGAAACTTGATTAAGCGAGCCTTCACGAGCTTAATAACAGTTTACGATACGAGTTGAAGAAATTTTTATATTAAATAAAAACGAGTGTAAGATTCTTTTTATCACATGACAAACAA
>JAULCC010040214.1:3581-14374 GCA_032358795.1 Nuttallia obscurata | reverse complement strand
TACACCCCTGCCCCCCCCCCCCCCCCCCAGATTGGATCCAGATTAGACGCCTAGTATTTCAGGGTCTAATGCAGATTCAAGCTGAAGGGAGAAAGAATTAGTTTGAAGTTATGATGTAATCCCTTGGCCCTTCATCTCTGCTGGGGTAGTGGTATCGTGGTTAAGGCAGGCCACTTTCTCTTGCATATGAGGAAACTAATCCTGCTAGCATGCAGGTAAGTCAGTGGTGGGGTCTTCCTGCAACATGAAAAGCTGGAAAAGTGGTGCCACATAAAACCCATTAAAAAAATTGCAAAAAGAAAGTCAGAAAATTGCCACCCTGTTTCAATACCCACTTCTAGATTGTTGATGGTGAGAAAGCAGAGGTAAGACCATTATCTATGGATAGATACCCTTACTGCCAGGTTCTTGAAATATTGTCTTTCACCAAAGACCACACACACATCTGCTATGATCTCTGAGTTTTGAAGTTTGTAGCTCTCTTGATAATCTTTGTAAAATAAACATGGCTGATATAGAAGGCAGTAATGGCCCACCTTCCATTTTTGCTGTTAAATATTATAATAAACATGTTCAGCCTCAAATGTTTGTGTTTCAGGATAAAAAAGACATTCCATGGTGGTTAGGGATCAGTAACAAAGGAATCGGTGTATATGACAAGAATGACAAAAATGTTCCAAGACGGGTAAGAAAGATATGAAACTATTTACAGAAAGATTGACATATCAGTGGTTCATTAAATTCTTGCATGTGTGATAATAACAATGTCACTAGTTGACTTTCCTAATTGTAATACCAAAACTCCCATTTATGACCATGATCATTACTACAAATGTGACCTTGACCTACATTGGTAATTTACAGATATGTTGTATGCTTATATTTCTTCATACTTGATGGATGATCTATACCTGTTTTGAAAGATCAGCCGTCAACTTTATTCCATTGTTTCTAATGTGATTTTTTTGTATCCATGGTAACTGTTTCAGACGAACTCATAAAGAAATCATTTAGCTTTGTCTCGGTCTGCGGAGATGAATGTTGGTCAGTAATGGCATTATGTAAATCGTAATGACTGTCTGGTTCCTTGCTTTTATATTTGGTTTATTCCATACAACTGTCTCTTGAGTACCGTAGCTGTAAATGATAAATATTCAAATACAATTGCCTCAGAGAAAAAGTAAAAAAACATTACAGTGAAAATGAGGTCACATATTTCCTGTCATTGTACTAGACTTTGCCTCAAAAGCCTGATAAATACGAGATTAACTAAGCTATTTATGTTGTCTTTAGATACATAAAAAGCATGTTAGGAGGAGAGATTCCTATTCCTGTAGGCCTCTAGTTTTCTTTAAAGGCAGTCTGGAAACAAAATCTAATTTTTCCAATGCCAGACATTACTGTGCCAGTATCAGATTGGAAAGATAAGGTTGTTTTCATAAATGAATAATGTTATAAATTGACTTAAGGTTGTATGAATTGTATGTAGTTTTCCTTTTATATTGCTTGCATATTTATTTAATCAATTTGACAACTATTTTGGTAATATTCATAAAAATGATTAAAAATTAAATTTTCAATAATTTTTCATTGACTTGTACAATAGTAAAGCTTATAAAAACTTGGATTGTGGATTTTTATAACCAACCCTATCCCTTCACACAGAAAAAAAGTTTTGGCGGGGAATATATAGGATCACCCTGTCCATCTGTCTGTCCATATGTCTTGTAAGCATTACTCCTTTTTAACGAATGGACCGATACTGATGAAGCTTTACACAGTTGCAGTGTGCAGCCTGAGGATGTGCATGAAGGAGGATATTCTGATCAGAAATATTTCAAGGGAGATAATTGAATAAGCGCAACTCCTCCTAAACAGCTGGATCAGTATTGATAAAACTGTACAAGGATGTGCATGAAGGGGGGATAATCCCTGTCCTTAACATATCAAGGGAGATTATTGAATTGACTTAGTTCAATATTGCAATATTTCAATATTCTTTCAGTTCAATATTGCAATATGTAAATGAATATGTATTCTTATGTGCCAGACAGAGGGTATACTTTAGTGAGTTGGGACCTGTCTTATAAACACCAATTGACGTTGTCCTAAGTCCAATATATGTTGCATTTTTGCAATCTGTGTAAGAAATCCTATGTGTTTATTTCCAAGTTAGAGAACTTTGGTGGGTTTCCTATTATTACTATAGAGCTTCCTGTGACAGTAAACAGACATTTCATGACATTTGGTAAATGTGATACATTTATTATTATGCTGATAATGTTTGTCTTGAAAGATTTTTTCAAGGAATATGTCATGCATATTTAAGGGATATGTCAAATATATTTCAGGTATTTGTTTGGAAATCCCTAGAAAATCTTTACTACAGAGATAAGAAGTTTTCAATAGAGGTCCATGACCCCAAGCGGTAGGTATATTATATACACCTTAGTTATGTGTGTGTGTTTGTGTGTGTTTTTGCTAGGTAATTAAAAGCAAGGTAATAGTTGTTTGGGTTTTATTTATTTGCTGCTTTGTTTTTTTGGTGGTTTGCTGTATTATCATAATTGCCAAACATATATTTTTTGTTTATTATTTAACAGAGTGTGTTATCAGATATCATAATACATTGACAAAAAAGTCTTTTTTTTTTGTTTTTTTTGCATAAGGCTTAGAACATATTTGCATGCTCTGGCATATCTTCCTAATTTTATCACTATGACCACTAAAAAATATCCTGAAATATTTGTCATACACAGAAAAAATGAGTTTTCATCTATTTATGTCAATTTATTTATTATTATTTTTGTTAATTTGAACAAAGAAGTATTTCCCTCTAGAGCCTGATTATGTCATAAGTTCTGCCTGTCAGGGATATTTTGTTTTATGCTTCATGATTAGTTTTTGCTGATTTAAACTTGGTTTCTTGACACATACTTCTGATCCTCAATTAGTCATTTTTCAAAATTTAAATATATGTGTTGTTGGATCATTATAAATACACATAAAAATGTATCTGTAGGTGTTTCCCTGATGGAGTGGTATAAAGTATGTGTAATTTAGCTATATATACTCACTTATAAGTCAGACTTTTCAGACCAAAAATTTGGCACTTAAAGCTACTGCACTCAAAACATGGCCTAAGATATTGAATAGTGTTGCAAATGTTAAGATATATTCAGGAAACATGAATGCACTATGATGGAAGTGATACTTGTGGTAATAATTACAAAAAGCCGCTTACAATTAGTAATTTTACCTCTAAAACTTACCCTGTAAGTCAACGTTTAGATGTTTTTAGCCTCTTGCATTAATGTTATTATCAATTTTTGTAACAGAGATTTAATGTAAAACTCTTAAGTAAAAAAATGTGTTAATCTTTCCCTAGACTTATGGCTAGAGTAGACTTATGAGTGAGTATATGTTGTAATCATGAGACAAATACTATATCCTGATCAGTGAACAAAATAGATTATTCGTGTTATCTAAATATGTTTGAACATTATTTATTTCAAAGGAATTATGTCCTTGAGATTGTGTAAAAATTCATAAGAAGCTTTACAAGTTTGGTAAAATTAGCTGTTACTGATCTCTTCAGGCATGTACTCATGACATTATAGAAAGGTGCCTCTAATTGTGTTTTTCTCTAAATACAATAATCATGTTTTCCCTTAATGTGTATAGCCTGATATTGTCCTCTTTAATCTAGCAGTAGTCTATCAGTTAAATATTAGCACCTTGTTCAATATGTTGTCCTCTAAATATTTCACAATGTTGTCCTCGCAGTTGTTAGAAAAAGACATAAGTCAGCATGAGTTTGTTCCTCAAACCTCTGAAATGATGCCATGTCCAATAAAATTAGCATGTGTTAACCTCTAATTGTCAACATTATAGTTAAGCTGGAATTGTCAGCAACATGTTGTCATCGGAATGTCAGGATGATCTGTTTATGTCAGCTGAAAGTCAGTCAATAGTTTGCTAATATTAAATGTCAACTGTTTGATCTTTCACCTTTTTGGTCATAGTTATGAAACCTTATATTGAATAATTATTTATATAAAAAGCAGCTTGAGATTAGAGTTTCTGTTAAAAAGATTAAACTCTATCTATTTATAAGCTCACCTGAGCCAGCGGCTAATGGTGAGCTATTGTGACTGGCCTTTGGCCACCATCTGTCAACAGTTGCTTCAAACAACATCTCCTAAATGGCTTGGCCCATTTTAATAAACCTTAACAATAATGTTCCTTGGGTGTTCCTCTTTCAAAGTTATTCAAAGAATTTGATTCCATATAGAACTCTAGTTATCATGGCCACAGAAAGGCAAGACTTTAAAGACCTTCTTCTCACAAACTTGTGGCCAGATTTGAAAATTATTTGGTGTAAGTGTTCCTTTAGTGACCCTCTACAAAGATTTTATTAAATTATTTTGACATGGCCACCAGGGGGCAGAGCCAGTTTCCTTATATGGAGATATTCATGTGAGCGATTACAGGACCATCATGGTCCTCTTGTTGTAAGGTTATTCATGTGCTAAAAAAAGTGTTTATAAAGGAATACAGTAAACCAGGCCCTGTGATTATAAATCTCTTGAGCATGGCCTGATTCGCATGCTCAACATTTCCTAACATTTCGTTGGTTTAGATGTATCATATGATATATTTTACCCAATCATAGTCATGGTTTAAATTTATCATATATTTTAGCCAATCATAGTCATGCATTTCTGAGTTTGAAAATGAACACATGCTCAATAATGTTTCTATAATAACGGAGCCAGAGTCTTGCAGGACTGACAAAGAACTTGAGACTAAGAGCAAACGTTGTACAATTAGTTTAAGCATTTACCATCATTGACATCATGTTGTCATACATCAGAAATCATAGCATGGAAAAACAATGTAAACAATTTTACTGCATAATGGCTATGGTGATATCATCATTGGCGGCAACCACAGAACTTCAGTTACACTTCATGCGTACCATGGAACAACCAACTGACTAGAGCTTGTTTTCATAAATATTAATGAGGATGGGGAAAAAAACTTTTCTTCCAATGAAATTGCATGTCACAATTAAATATTCTGCAATAAACATGACCTTTTATTAGAGTTTGCTTCTGACTATGGAAATGAATACACATTCTTTAGAAAACTCACATGAGAAGCATCAGTTTGAAAATTTAACTAAACCTTAGTTATAATATGAAATTTCATTGGCTAGATTTATGCAGAGATACCCCAGTGGAACCAATGAAACTGCCTCATTTTTTATTCATGATTACAAGATATTCTTAGCTAAATGGCTCATGGTACATAATGAAGTATAGTGCAGTAGAATATCTGAGTATCCAACGATGTGGTGATATCATTGTGCATGTTTAGAAGAAAAGAAGAAAGTTTTAGCCTGTTTGCTTGCTGATACAGTAGTAGGGTTAATTATTAAGTGTTTTCTGTTCAGACATTATTTGTTATTTCCAGTTCAAAATGTTCATGTTCATTCTAAGCGTTAGTTTGTGTTGGTCTGTCTGCTTATCTTCCTTCAGTCTGTCAAGTCTTTACCAATATTGCAGATCTCTGTTGCCATATGGCACTGTTAGAGGCACCTTCTTTCTGGTCTTTCTTCAAGTAAAAAGCCTACCATTGGTAGATTTGGAAAAACATAGGAAAACAAAAACTTAAGCTCTCTTGATACTTTCAGTGTATGATACTGTTATTGACTTTTGTTTGACCTACCTCTGATTTTATTTGTGAAATAAATAGTGAAAATAATTAGGTAAGAAATTTAAAGGATTGTGATTGTACTAAGTTTGAACAGACCACTTGATTAATTGATTAATACTAATAAAATGCTTGATTCATGCTATGAGTATTTTAACTAAGCCATGGAAGGCGGTGCTAAAGCAGTCACTAGCACATTTCTTCTCTATCTTTCTTTCTCTAGTATTGTACATACCTTAAGCAGTTTCAACTTGTATGAGGATGCAATAAGAGAAACTGTCGATGAGTCTGATGAACTCTCGGAAGCCATCACTGACCCTACAACACAGTAAGTACAGGTGCACTGGTGTGAGAGTTCTCTCCTTGGCTGTGGTTTGTGGGGATTTGAGCACAGATTTGAGTGTGAATTATGGCTTTTGGTTGTAATAAAAGATGATTTGTTTGCTTTTCATTACATTTTATCCCAGACCCAAAACATAAATTTTACATTTAAAATACCCTGTCAGATTTTGTTAAGCACTTTGGAATAGGTTTACAAGATGGCTGGTCAAGAAATTTCAGAAGAAATTGATAAATGTACTGACCATTGAATTTAAGATAAAAACATTTTTCATTGTAAATAGTTGAAATATTGAATGATTGACTTCAGCTTTAAATGAGATAAGTCCCTATATAATTGTGAGACTTACCGTCCGGTTAGGGTTAACATTGTTGGCTATGCCTTATTGATTCCCCATAATACTGATCCTTCATTTTTTTTTTTTTTTTTTTTTTTTTTTTTTTTCAGTTTACAGAGTGTGTGGAAAGATGTTTAGTTTTTGTCAGGCTAGTTCTAAGAATGCTCTAGCTGTTTTTGTCCAAATCAATTGACAGCTGAATAAATAAAACATTTCACCCAAAATAATTGCATACAGCGTAGTTTTACAAGACAGCAACAGTTACACTTCACAAGATAGTGCTGTGCAAGACTTGACAAAACTGATTGCATAAAGCTAGAAAATACAATTGATAACATAAGTCAAGATTTTACAGCTGATAGCATAAAACAAAACTTTACATTTGATACCATAAGTCAAGGCTTTACAATTGATAGTATAAATCAAGACTTTACAATTGTTAGCATACAACCAGATGTTATAATTGATAGCATAAAGCAAAACTTTAACAATTCATAGCATAAGTCAAGACTTTACAATTCATAGCATACATGGACTTTACAATTGACAGCATAAAACAAGATTTTACAATTGAAAGCATAACCAGATGTTACAACTGATAGCATAAAGCAAAACTTTACAATTCATAGCATAAAACAGAATGTTACAATTGATAGCATAAAGCAAGACTTAACATTTGATAGCATAAAACAATGTATTTCAGTTGTTGGCTCGAATGAATACTTTACAGATGATAGCATAATACCCGACCTTATCATTTGTAGCACAAAGGATGGTGTTACAATTAAACAAGATGTTACAATTGACAACATAACATCAGACTTTATGACTGATTGCTATAATTGATAGCATAAAGTGGGATTTTATAGTTGATCAGATAAGTAAGAAATAAACATGATTAATGATAACCTAAATTACTTATTTACAAATGATTACTCAAAATAAGAAATTACAAATTACATTACAGGAAATAATAGCATAAAGCAAATTGGTTGTGTAAATTATGACACTTTGTTTACAGTACCTGTAAATGAAGAGTAGTTACCTGTGTATGTAAGAAAAGTGTGCATGTGGGAACATTGTGCATGAGAAAGCATCGTCATCTCAAGGTCTGAGCTGCATGGAGTAGATAGCATTGTATTGCCATAGAACTTGTAAACCATATACACTTACCACTGCTAACAAGTCCCGTGTAACAAAAATCATATATATTTATATTTATTAAGTACCAAAGCTGATTGTTTTCAATCAGCATTTGTACAAAAGAGTCAATTTTAAAACTGATTGTATGTTTCACAATAACTGTTGATGTTTCTGGTTATTTTAATTTTTTGGTATTTCATTTTGTTGAAACTTAATCACAGGACTCACTTTTCTTTTATGTCAACTGTATTGTTGTAAGAACTATCACTACAGCCAGGTAGTGGTCTGTGTGGGATAGTTATTTCCATAACAGTACCATATGTGCCTAGTAGGCATGTAGGAAACAGTTTGGTAGACCGGTACTAGTTTGACAAGAGACAAGCTCTATTAAGAGAAACTGGAATGCTGTACTTCAATAATCTTGCTGTGAACTTTGGTCAAATCTGGACTGGAGACATGTGGTAAACATATATGAAAATATAGGAAAATATAAGAAAAAAATCTAAATGGAAATGTTTGACGGACAATTCCAGTTCTATGATTTATCTGTATGTGACATTATTAAATTTGGCAGACTGATTTGTGTCCTAATGGCTTAGTTAGACATATGACCATCACTGGTTAGTCTCCAGGTTAAATGAATTTCTGTGAACAATGACGTAGGTTATAAAGTGATTTATCAGAAACAAAGGCCACCAAAGACGTTATGCAGTATGGAACTGCACAATGTTTTCCAAGATTTTTCATAGAGGTCTATATTTTCTAATTTCAGGGTTTCAGTAAGCCGGCGTACATTTGGACCAGGGAATGTAAATGTGCATGCATGGTTTGGGGCCACTCCACAGCTGACAAAATGTATCTGGTCCATGGCCGTAGCTCAACACCAGTTTTATCATGAAAGAAAGCACAGCAGGGTAACGTTGAACATTCTAATGCCTGGTCTTAGTCTTACTATTCTCATACTGTGTGGTGTAGGAAACTTCAAAGAATAAATTGCAAAGAAATCTAGCTCATTGATCTGAAATATCTCACATAGCAAAAAGACATAGAAAGGCTTAGACCAGCTCCTTTTTCTGGAACTTAAAGTATGATCGAGTACAATGGAGAAGAGGTCAGAACTTCCCAACTTTTACTGTTAAAATTCAACCATGTAGACCTGTCCATGCTTGTCATGACTTTAGAGTAATCATTTGGTCAGTGGTATGTAGTTGTATCTTCTTTATTACTGATAAGATACAGCTGTCTTAAACTGAGCCATCATGTCATTATTTCCTCAGTTCAGACTTGGCATGGAATTCACCAACCCATTCTTAAACATGAAACCCAAAAATAATCTCTAACACTCTAGGTTGGCTCTCATCTTTCACCAGAATTGTAGAAGCTGGGACCAAAACCATAAGGTTAGAGATTATTCTTGAGTTTCAAGTCTAAGAATGGGTTGGTGAATTCCAAGCCTGGTTTTACACTTTTCCTCGTTTTAAAAAAAGTAGCACTTAACTTCACTGGACCAGCATTATTTTGTTTTGCTTTAATTGTACCCGGTCATGCCTAAGGTCCATCTTTTCCTGTCCCTATTTAACAGTATAAGATGTATGTATGTATTAAACTTGTGTTTGTTGCCGTGATTGAGCCCTGCTACTATGCAGGATAATACTGACTCTGATTTACAGGCCAACTTGCCATCAGTGCGTAGCGTGAGCGAGTTAGCTACAGAACTGTCCCGCAGCACCTCCTCCTTGCCTGGATCTATTGGCTCAGACATCAGTCGCAGTGGAAGCTCAGCAAGCTTGCCCAGTCTAGGGGCTTCAAGATTTGACTGTAAGTATGGTACTTTCCAATTAGGAATTGGAGAAAGGGTCATGTGCTACTTGACACACAAGCAAATATAAATGTACAAACTGAAGCCAGTAATATAGTTTTATCATGAAGTACATGGTTTAATATAAATTCAAAAATTTATCATGAAATAAAAGATTTATCATGAAGTAAAAGATTTATCATGAAATACAAGATGAAGTCCACAAACTTAAGGCCCAGCGAAATGGTCTAAAACCACCAATCCATGAAATTTAAAGCATACAAACATTACTGATACCACAATAACAAAGGATTTTCAGAATAATTCTTGCCTTGGTTTTGGCATAAAAAGTTCTACATTTACTACGTATCCATGCAACCGTCCGGAAAAAAGTTTGAGTTAGGTAATTTATGAGTTGATATAGTCTGGACAAATATACCATTCAATGGTACATTTTTGTACTGGATTCTATCGGGAAATGTCATCCATCTAAATTCTTTGAAGGGTTCATGTGTAGGATGAATAAATTCTTTGTCTAAAGTAATCCTGGCAGCAGAGGTTGCCACTATTTACCAAACTACTTTATTGACACCTTTTATTACAGGTTTTTTAGGCAAATAGCACATGACCCTATTTTCTGTACTCTTGTCAATTTAAGTGCACATAGCACATTATAAGCTTCCATAATCACATTTTTAAAAGAGTAAACTTATTTGTATTTTTCAGCAGTTATCTCCCTTATTATAGGACCAGTTGCCTTCCTTATCAGTTACAGGTCCATGTGAATATAGTACTGTGTACCGTATATGTGTGTCAAACACTGTAGGGTTATAAAATTCCCATGTCCTGCTGATCTCCTGTTATAAATCAAATATATCACTCCTCTTCACATGTTCAGTTGACATTTTAAAACGTGCATGCATCAATCAGGGAGTCACCATGCAGGTATGTAAAATTAGAGAGGTGGAGCAGAAAACAATGCTGCCTGTAAAATGGTATTTATGATGAAATATGACACCAACTTTTTTATATTAGCAAAATGAACTGTATTAAGTTGAGGGCCTTTGAGCAAAATTTGAATCTTAGCAGACATTCAGTTGTTGAACCGTTTATGTCAGACATTGAAAAAGATGATGTTGTCTTCTAGAAGAACAGATGATTGGTTGTTGGTGACATAATTTCTGGCATACAGATGTCAGTCTCTAGAGAAAAATGTCTTTAATAGCTTGACTTTCTCCCAGTATTTTTAAGCTCAACTGGTCAAAGGCCAGAGAAGCTTATTGCCTTAGCATGATATATCCATGTGTCCCTGGATCAGCCTGTGCATAAGTCGCTAAACAATTGCTCGTGGACACGATAAAGTATAAAGTTTTGATTGTTTCTCCATCAAACTTATAAGGTAGTTAGATATCCATTTAAAGTTTTGATTGTATCTCCATCAAACTTATAAGGTAGTT
>JAULCC010039992.1:0-15207 GCA_032358795.1 Nuttallia obscurata | reverse complement strand
ATATTTATAAAATTGAACTACATGTTCAATCAAATGTCAGGTTCACAAGATACAGATATCAGTTTATGGTTGACCCCTATCCAAATATCACATGAAAAGAATTGTGTCATATATTTATAATGTATTGTAGAAAATTTGATCACCATCTCCTTTTACTTAATGATGCACTTCAATAGTTCAGAAATGTAACATGATACCTTCTTCTATTCGGAAGCCCGACACTTTCTCTTGAAGACAATCAGGACATATTTGAAATTGTTAAAATATATACTACAGCTTCAGGTAGACTTTGATCAACGCACTGACGCAACACGTGTTCTGCTCTATTTCTCACTTTTTCTTCAAATCTGTACGATGGTAATTTACAGTGACCTTGTTATATTAAATGTTACAAAATAAAGTTATTTGCTTTAGTAGTTTTGACAATTTAGGAGTACATTTTATTGCTTACGCGTACTCTTTAACCATGTACACGTCTCCTTCATGTATCATGCCTTGTATATATTCATTTGTTATTGATGCCATGTTGACATGTGTTTAGTTTATTTGTTAAAATATGGCTTTGAAAATGTAGTATTTTTTCCCCAATCCTTTTGTAACTATGACAATAAAATAAGTTTAAACCGATTTAAATGCCACTGTTATTTGAATCTAGTATGAATATTTCTAAGTCTTCATTGCGAACATAATAGGCAAGACTATCTTCTCCAAACATTTCTCGAAAAAGTTTGAAAACGATTTATTCAACCTGATACAAGACTAAAATTTAGAATATATATCTTTCATAACACGTAAAAGTTTTCCATTGAAGGTCAATAAATGCACAATACAATATTGTATTTACCATTTATGTTTTTTTGTACAACGCTATGAAGAATAAAAGTTGCATAAACTGTAGATCGACCAGTCCTAACGCCAAATTGTGCATTTGAACAAATGTCATTTTTTTCGCGCTTTTTTTGAAATTCTGTTATTACCAGTAAAAGTTTCGGCTAAACATCTAATTAGGCTTATACAACGATACGTTGCACCTTTCTTAAACAAAGTCATAATTACAGGCTCCGTCCACGAATCAGAGTAAAGACATAATCTAAAATGGTATTAAATATATCACACAATTTAGAAGCAATTAGATTAATTGATTCTATATGATAAGAATTCATTGGAAAATCTCTACCCATGTTTTTTCCTTGCTTTAATTTCCTTGCAACCGCTTCAGTTTCAGCTATCGCTATTTCTGTATGTAAGTCGTCAAATTACAATTCATATTCTTACACTCTAAAGTTGCCTACGTTAAAACTATTTACTATCTTGAAATGGCTTTCATGTAGTAGTGATGGCTATTAAAAGGCATCCCCTGCGATTTTATTTGTAAACGTTTTGCATTGAACACATTGTGCGAATATCTATACCTATAGATACTACAGAAGATGTCAAAACGTTTGTTAAGAGAGAAACAATTTTCTTAAGAAATCGATCGCTAGTCGATGAAGATAATACTTTTTATGAAGATGTGTGGTTTTAAACATAGACTGAGAGTACAATGCGACACCTGCTCCCATTCAAATTAATCCTATTGAACACCAGTATCGCATCGGAGGCAGATATATTTGTCATTCGGTTAGCTTCTTTTTCAGTTGTTTTCAGAGATAATATCCAACGGTATCCAATTGTTGCAGATAGACACTATCTGTCTCAGTGAAGCAAGACCCGATACCGAATAAACACCACATATAAAGCGCGAGACTGAAGCGTTAGATGGTCAAATAACTGATGCGGAGTAGACGCGATAAGGGTGGAAGCCACTCCTCTGGTGTGTCTAACACAATAAGTGTCACGTAACTTGCTGAAAACTAACATATGAATAATAGGTGGCTATGTGTCCAAAACGCCAATTAGCAATTCTGTGCGGAGTAATAATTTTTACGTGCGTTCTTTTGCTGACAAGTAAGTGTTTTTTTTCTCTCTCTTTATCTCTCTCTATTTAACTGTATGTTTATCTGTTTATCTTTCTCTCTATGTATCTCTCTCTCTCTGTTCGGTATCCAGCTGCTTGTTTTAAATTTGATTTTTTATTTAGCCGTTTCTCTGAATAATTTGTTTTCACTCTCAGATAGAATTGTTTCAAGCAAGATACTTTTGAAATTAAAACGTGTTCATTTACAATATCCATCGATTGCTTCGTTAAGATTAGATGTACAATGTTCTCATTACACTTAATTTATTGCAGGGTTAAAACTTTTTATGTTTTATGTCAATAATATAATTGTATTCATTTTATTGTATTGTGCATTTAATGCGTTTTGATAAATTATTAATTAAAAATCGAAAGCAAGGTTTGATAGCTGTAGAAGGAGGTTTATTTACACAAGAGATCTCAGTATTTTACGGAACGAGGTATTGTCTATGTATGCGTTATCATAGAGTCATAAAGTTTGAACGAAAATTCTGCAACAAACATTATAAGATAAAATTTTCAAATTTCACAAGCAGTTATTGTATCAATAAGTAAATGTAATTAGTTTTGAGGTGTTGTAATGTCACTAAATTGGTAAACATTTTTCTTCTGTTTCTGTCAGATTTACACAAGTAGTTATTGTACATAACAATAGTATCAAAGGTAAAGGTTGTGAGTTTGAGATAAATATGTCACATTATTGCTTAACATAGTTCATGATAAGTTTGATGTAGAGAATAAAATTCTATGATTCATTTCTGTTTTGAGACTACATTAGTTGGCAAAACTTATAGAACACTATGCTATTGTTTGATGTCTGCGCTATTGCCTTGTCTCAGTTGGAGTATTCATGCATTTTGGAACATGCAAATTCTATGTGAAACGCCTGTAACAACTGGGGTTTCTTCTAATTTCTCACATATCATATTTATATGAGTCCATGTCCCTAACACTGACGCCATGCAACCATAGGACAAAACCAAGTGATGTCATTGAGATTGGCTTCCAGAGAAGGCGTTTAATGGTGCCGAACTCGGATGTGTTGGAGATTCATCATTCGCCTGTCAATCTAAGGTGAATGGCTTGATCCCGGCTAGGTCTAAGTTTTTGGAATGATAGACTGTATAGTGATCTCTTGTCTTTGTCTGTCACCGCTCAGTCAAATGGGAAAGTTGTCAGTTTCATGCGGAGATACTGATTAATACCGGTTAAGAGGATAACCTTGCAAACAGCTAAATAAACTGAGCATTATGACTTATGTGATTACTTCTACGGAGACTTAAATCAAACCGGCATTTGAAAAACACAACACGTCTTAAATGTCATTAAATATTTCATTGACGCTGTCAATTATAGGTACAGAAGTGAAATGTGTATTTCAGTAAACAGATTTTCGTGTAGAAAAACTTTGAGCAAATGCTGGTCAGATGTTTCGCCTTCCGGGTATGATGTGACTGTTATTACTGTCAGCGGACCGTTAAGGATGTATGTATGTCCAGTTTACCGTAAAACAGACTATCTTTAAAGGCTAATGCTTATGCTGTGGTAATGTAGATATAAAATAAGATGAATATCGTTTTGTTTGTTTATGGCCTTACTGAAGTTCTATAAAAACTAAGTATTTGAAAAGTTTCTGTTACGTTCGTCCGTCTGTGTACAAATACAATCAGTTGTTAAGATCATGCGACAGAGTGGAATTCACGAGTTTATCAATGTCTATTGAATCTTTGATAGCTAGATATTCTTTATTAATATAAAATTGGGTAATCCTCTTAATGTTTTATTGTTTTACTCTGTACTGTGACAGACTTTTTAGAAATCTTCAAGAGATACGTAGTATCCTATAGGTATGGGTTTATAAGATGTTCTTTGTACAAGTCGAAATAAATATATGTTCTGTTCTGTGAAGACAAATTTATGGTACCGTTTAAGATATAAAATTACACTTTACGTAGTCGATGGTGTACTTAAGATATGTAAATTTGAAATCTCTTTCTTCGGTTAACGAGTGTTGTTAAAAATGAGGTTTAACTGCCAACCTTGATAGTAGTTCAAATTACCTATGCATAATTGCGACACGAGTTTAAGAGAAGTAGCCCATCTGTTTTTGTTGATTTGTTTTACTGGGATTTAACGCCGCTTCAACAGTATTTCAGTCATATCGCTACGCCCATCTTAGACTCCGGGGCCTCTGTACATTTGTTAAAGGCGTATCTCGCGCATCCGGGTAGTACCACCGACCCACCACAAACCCTCTGTAATCTGGCACTGAAAAGTACATGTCTTCGTTCATATTCAGGTATATAACTCTGCATTAAAAAAATAATATATTTTTTACACCAAATTTGTGTCTTTCTTGTGACACATTAAACCATCTATAACTTTGTAAATTTATGCGTATCCTGTTGTTGATATCGACTAATAAAGCGTAAATTGTGTCTGTCCAGGGGCCATAGTGGCCAACAGAAAGTAAACAACTACTATAGATGGCAGGCGCTCAACTGAATATGGAGAAGGGAGTGCTTTTTTGTTGTTGTGAGGATGGAAGGAAATCAAGTTTACATGAAAAGACTTGAGTGACGAAACTGTTCAATTCAGCATTTAACTGAGTTTAAATGTATATAATATTCCGTATTTTTCAATGTTTCATTTAATTTCAAATGTTCAATAAACATTATGTTATACTTTTATAATAAGCACTTATAGATCTTGATCAATGAAATCCTGTATAAGCTACCATTAGCTGTTTGGTCTAGGTATGCATTGTTTGCCTTATTGGTTATAATTGGTTTCAGAGTGTAAAGGGCTAAATGATTAAGAAACCTTAGAGTTATAAGTTTTATGTGACAAGATTTCAATTTAATGTTCCTTTAGATTATAAATATACTTTTCTTTCGTTTCCGTTTAAATTGTGCTTGGGTTGCGCAAAACCGATTGTTACAACTACTTTATATTTTGCTAAATGCCCAGAAGTTTATGATAAAAAGCTCGATCTTTAAAAAGGAGAAAGAAAGAGAGAGAGAGGAGAAACAAAGAGATAAACAGAGCGAGAGAGACAGAAACGGTAAAAGAAGGAGAAAAGTAGATAGCCACATATATTGAAACATAGCTTGAACAAAGTCATTCCGAGTAAAAGGACGATTTATCGAAATACGTAGAACTGTGTTTGTGTTTGTGTGTATAGATAAATAGTATAAGATGATCTCTCTATGCTTGTTAAAATGGATATTAATTTATCAGCAGCGTCTCTTGGTAACCTAGGCAACGCCCAGTTATGTACACATTGGAAACTCCTATACACGATTAGGCTTATATTTCAGTCGGTGTCGTGACAAATATCATGGATTTGTTTTAGAATAATATGACTGACATGATTCTTTCTCTGTCCGTATTCCAGCTAATTGTGCATAAACGTGTTCTATCTATAGATACATCCTCTCTCTATCTTATCAATGTACACGCTTTGCGGTCATTTGACATCTATTCTTCCATATTGCTGCCAAACCGTCTTGTAGTTCTAGTTACATATGAATCTATATGCTAAAATATATCAAACACCAATCCCATTCAGCAGACATAAATCTCTCTTTCTTTCTTTCACTCTCTCAACCACCAACCTCCAAACTCTCTTTCTTTCTCTTTAAGTGTGTCTTAGGATGTATTTATTTACTAATTAAATCATTTTTGTCTTATTTTGCTAAAGAACGTCCCAGAAAGAGAGAGAGAGAGAGAGAGAGAGAGAGAGAGAAAGGGAGGCAGATACAGATTACTCTTCGGTGGAATACTCTGCTTCTTTTACGTTTCTTGTGCATAGCACTGGTACACCAGGGGACTGAACCCTGGCTGGAATCGCAACTAAAAACTGTTTTCGACAAACCTCAAATCCTGAGCGCCATTGGGGGAGACTCCATATTTCCAGTTTTAACGTTTTAGGTTTGACTTGACAGGCAAGCGGGCGCTCTACCGCTGATCTAACCGGGCAGCCACTTAACCATTAGCCTGCTAAGCGCCACTATAATAGATTTTGCAAACAGTTTGGATCTAGATTAGATGCCGCGTAACTGATCGGCGTCTAATCCGGATCCAAGCTGTTTGACACTCGGTGCTGATCTAACCGTGCATCCACTTAACTCAATCCGGCTTCATACTTTATGTATTCAGTCACAAAATCAGATTTCCAGTGCAACTTGCTTAACCCTTTCTCTGCCGGAAACAAAATACCGCGCATGCGCAATATTTCGCCTGCCTCATTTTTAACCTCACAGATTCACTAAAGTTTTGGCAAAATAACTGGCTGAGTGTCAAACAGCTTGAATCCGGATGAGACGCCGAGTTTCTCGGCGTTTCATCCGGATTCAAGCTGTTTGCATATGACTTTAAACTCTGGGTAGGGCAGTGAAGGAGTTAAGGCAGATTTACCCAGATTTTTGACATGTTCGACGCATTGATCAACGTACACTTTTTAGCAGTATCAATTGACGTATCCTACTTTTTATTAGGTGTATTTCCGTTGTTGCATTGCTTATATCTAAAAAATTCAGTCTCCCTAACTTTATTGTGTTACTCCAATTAATACCGGACGACCTTATTCAAATCAATTTGGTTCATGCACGTAACGATAGCTTTTATTGTATTATAAGTCAGATTTTCGAATTTAACGTGATGTTGATTGGATAGAGACATATATAGCGAATCACACGGCTGCATATCAGATCTCTCTGCTATCACGTACGGTTCGATATCATCTATCACGTTTTTTTAACTTATATCATATGTCACGTTTTACACTTACTCTACATGTTTTACTTTCTGAATTTGCGATAATTTCAAACGCAATTAAAATACTAAAGTGGCAGTGTACCAATTTCGAATAAGTTTTTTGAGGTACACGCGGCCTCAAATCATTTTTATTGCGTCTTTATTGTTCGTGTAAGCGAAATTCATTAACCCATTTATATATGTAGTAATATTTCTTCTGCTCGAATGTAAATTTTCAAACGCGAGTGAACAGTGGGCAAGACAATACGATGATCCCTTCAGCCGCTTGGGGCAATGCCAACTAGATAAGTGGTAATTCAACAAATTTGTTGATAGTTATGCATTGATGCTCTTTAAGATTATAGATGATACATTTAGTTCTGAGTTAACTGGTCCCATTAGCTATATAGGTAAATATTTTCGTATGTTTGAGTATCCGGATAGTGTAGTGGTACCACGCTCGCTTCTCACAAATGCAAACCCGGTTCGAATCCCGGCCGGGGTTGGTATGTGATAGGGGTCACCCGTCCCACCACATATATCTTCCCCATGACCTCTGAATGTCTCATACAATAAACTCAACTAAACGCCAAAACAAACTTCGGGCCAGAGGGATTGATATGAATTGTCAGAAATTGTTTCGCAATCGTTGTAAATGGATAAAGTTCAAACCACTTAAAAACATACGGTAGGTTATATGAAATACAGTTTATTTTTGACAGGTTTGGATGTATTTTGTTTTGCACAACAGTTCGTGGCTACTAGTACGTCAACTATTCGGCGCGATAAAACATCACCTAAAAAGTAGTTCTCACTTAACCTTACTTTTTAAATACTGCTTTTAATTGGGATATAGATAGTTTGCATATAGGTATTCATTACCTTAATCGTTGAAATAACTGACAGTTTAATGCTGAATTACTTTATGTTATACTGATATTGGGGTACTCTCTGGCATAAATAACAGAATCGAAGATAAACGACCGTTCAAAGTTATACGTTTGGTATTTCTGTGGAAGGTTTTGAAAATGGTATATAACGAGGGACGACAAACATTTGAAATGGATTATCTAGCCTCGTATATACTCTGTCTACATACCTCATACCACTTTAAGGCCGTTAAAAAAGCATGAGCAACAACATACATCAAATAACCTGCACAAACCATATACTGATATCTTACGCAGAGCATAGGGATAAAGGTGGCGATTTATGGAATCTGGATTTATGTCTTATTCAACCGGACTAGTCTTTCACTAATATGTCTGTAATTTGTCTTTTAATGATTGTGCATGTACGTTCGCAACGTCACTTTTTTATTTCGATAGAATACGTCTAACATTAGGGGTAACAAACACGTCGCTTCGACAGTATGTCAGTTAGATCGTGACGTCCGGCGCATTGTATGTGAAGACAGACCTCTGTCTTTTATTCCCGTCACAGAAATCACAAGGGTAGAACAACCGACATACCGCAAATCAACTGGTTAAGTTGCCAGGAAATAAATTTTATAATCATTTGAGCATTTTTACTCTATCCGATAATATGTATATAATTTTATATAAGCATTATTTTTAAAAAACCGCTTAATTCAAATAAAAGACGTAACATAGAATCCATAGAGTCACATCACGTGATGAAGTGTTTAAGAAAAATCTTTCGATGCCAAAGTCGCAGGTTCGAGTCTCTGTCTGACAATTACCTCACTTTTAAATCATTTAAGCCCGAGGAGGTACTTTCGTTATCGCGACTATATGGCTATTAGTCTCATATCTTTGTTTTTATGTCTCCCATCTCTGTTTTCAGTCTCCCATCTCTGTTTTCAAATGAGAAAGCTGTTTACGTTGCCAGCGCCATGATATGATAAGGCTAACTTAACCGCCTTCATATTGATTTGATCACGTCCATTGAGTGCATGGCTTCCAGCAATAAAAGAAGCTGTGGTAAATATGACGTCAGTGTCTTGTCACTGAAGTTTTAGGTGACCAGTTTCTTATCTATTGTGTTAACATTATTATTGATAATCTTGAACGTCGTGAAATTACTCCGACTGACATAGAAGGAATAACGTAATTTGTTATGCGATAGTATGTACACGTCATTGTCATACTTAACTATTACTACTAGCAAATACAAGTCAAATAATTAGTTTTAACTAATTTGTGATCTCCTGTCTTTTGTTCCTTCAATTAGTAAAAAGGAAAATATTCAAGCTGAGGTACGTAAATAATTAGGTTAGACATGAATTGAAAATAACAAAACATGTTTTTTGGTATTTCTAACAACATGCATTTCTTAATGATTGTAATGTAGATGAAACGAACGTTTGGACGTTCTTTGGTAGATAGGCGTTGGCCATACCAAGAGTAAAGGTGTTCAGTTAAATGTTATACTCTTAAACGGTACGGTTTCATACCCGGTGCCAAAGACCACGAGTTCGATCCCCGGCAACGTCAAACCAAAGACCTTAAAATTGGTGGTAATGGCTTTCCCTATTTGGCAGAACATAGGGTTAGCATTTCGACTGGTTTGTCGGTGTCAGGATAAAGTGTTCAGCCGCGGTTCATTAACAACATGTATCAGTGCTATATACTGGGCACGTAAAGGAACCAGAGAGTTTTACAGAAGAGGTTTTTGTATCTGCTTCTCCCCCTCTTGGGCGTCCAGTAGCCCTTAATGGCAGAAAGTAACATTTAAAAGTTATATCGTGCCCTAATATGGCGTGACAAACGTTGCAATATTGCATACATCAAAATACTTGTTCGAAGATTAAAATAATGACTGTAAAAAAATGTATTTATTGTCAAAAAATATATAATTGTTGTTAAAAAATATATTCAATGTTAAAAAAATATAATATATTTCTAAAAAATATATTCATTGTTAAAAAAAAATAAAATTAAAAAAAATGTCTTTGATCTTAAATATTTAAATATAATCATTGTATCTTCAAAAATTAATTTTGTTCTATAATTTGCATCATGGGATGCGTAAGGGGCCTGTCTAAAACGCACACGAATAACGCTGACGGCATAGACAAAGAAGGAAAACGCTGACAATATAGATTATAGAGGGATGTCGGAAAAAGCTGATAGGCTAATAACTTTCGGTCTCAAAAACAGTCAACCTCAAACTAATTCCTTCACAAAAGATAAAACTTCCATCGTGTGTTGTAAGACCTTTGTGCAACTTGGGAAAAACGTCCTAAAGAAAGTTCAAGGGCAAAATTGTGAAAATGTTAGCTTGAATAATAGGACTGTTTAACTTAAATTGTATCTAAAACATTTTACATAAATTTATTTAATTTAGCAAAACAAATGAACAATATCGCGAAAAATTGTATGCTACTCGATGTGAAATTACCCCACCCACTTGCATTACAAAGCAAACATAAAGGGGAGTGGGCGGGTACGCCATCGGTAAAACCGAAAACCCGTCATTGAGATGTTTTAATGATTTCGACAACAAAACGTTTTGTGAGACAGCTCATAATTAAAATGTACTTTAAGAAGACTTTAATTAGCCGCTTGCAAAATCGATTGATTATGGCATTCTGTTTATACCACATCCAATTTAGTGGATTTTTTTTCATTTCACACCCAAGGTAGTATATGTAAATGTATTTGGTAACTACGCAACACTCAGGCTAATCTTCACTGTAGGTGAAATACTTTTCACGCATGTCTGTGTAAAATTTGTGTATGTTTTTCTAAAAAACTGGAACGTATTGAGCCGTAGCTGATTCAAAGATGTACTAAGTTAACAGTTGTATGAAGCAATGAAACTGAGAGATCTACATTTGATGAAGGATCGTTATGTGTGAGATCATTCCTTTAATTAATTAGTAACTTCTCCAGAGGTTGTGTTACACCCACTGACAATAACACATGCAATCAGAAAGATATATATATATATATAATCCAAATCTTTCTCGTTTCATTTATTTTGTAAAATCTGATTTCAAATAACATTCTGTCTTTGTCATCATGGTAATGTTTTTTAAGAACACCTGAGTCAGCATTTTTCAAAATAACTATTGTAAACTTTGTATTAGTTCAATAGTGTGTATCATAACAAGGAAGTCAGCATCCCTTTCCTATACTTAACATTGCACCTAATAAATTTCGATATGGTTCTGTAATATTGCAATAAAATGCTTTTTCCATTCTTTTTCGCTTTAAAGAGTCTTTTTTAACAACTTGACCTTGGAACAGATTCTCACATTTTCCTGTTGAAACATTCGAGTAAACACTTGCATCTATCATAAGATGTTCTAAAATACTTGTTCTTGTTACAAATTGTCACTTTTAATTTTCCAAGTGCTATCCTGTTTAAGTTTCATTGAGCCAAAGTAGAGGTGCAGTGGAACTTCAAGACCTATTAACAGGGGAAAACGGATACTCCTAGGAAAAGAAGACATTGACTGATATCTTTCATTTATAATGTTTGCAGCCATCAATTTACTATAGAAAATATATGTGAGCTTATTTGGTCATATTGAATGTTGGTTTTACCGTTTATATTTGTTTAGGGACGTTATTTTTTTGTTTAAGCTCCACGAATTCTTAGTCATGAAAAACTATGCTCGTTTTCTTTTCAATATAAATCTGTTTTACACTCAGTGCCATCTTTATTTTGTTTTATGGTAGACCTTGTGTATAACTAAACGTGCATTTGTTTAAAATGTAATCGTATTGCGTTTTCTACTGAGTTGATTTTTTAATCAACTGCAATTAATTAAACATTGAAGTTCTTTGGTGTAAACTACAAGTCCAAAATTGGCCTCCATAGTTTAAAATGTTGGAATACTCTGTTTACATTTATTTGCAGAAATTCTATTGAAAACAAAAGTATAACATCATGATTTACGTTTTAAATATTAATTTGACATTATAGAACTAACAAAAAAAAAGACAAATTCAGTAACAAACAACCCTATCATTGTAAATGTTTTGTAAGATGTCCAATACGTGTCATAACATAGCTAACGGAAAATTTATTTTTATAAACAGCAATATTATGAAAACGCCCAAGAATTTTCTTGAGGATGTTTTTCTGTGTTTTATTCATATATAATGGAAACGAACTGTGATGAAAAAGTTTGTGAAGGAATTAGTTTGAGGTAAAATTTTATCTCCACTAGCCTACGATCAAGGAAAAGAAGGGATAATCGACCGTTACTTGATTAGGGACCGTATAAAATTCACAGGTCACACGTAAAAGGGTGTTGTGTAAAATAATTAGGAAGGTCATTCGATGATATGCGATATATTTTTCCCTGTTACATATAATCCATGATTTTTATTATAGAAAGTTTTTCAAAAAAGTGATAAATACTTTTGATTGGTATGTTTATCTACTTCAAATTTTTATTCATTAATCACTTTTTTAAAACTTTCGATAATAATCAAAGGACTAAAGGTCCTGAGAGGCACCTAGAATGACATTTCCTCTCATCTCAGTTTAAAGAAGTAATAGCAAGACAATAAAACAATTAAGTCACGGTGGATTAACCCTTATTTCCCTTCGTCGTCATCGTTTTCCGACATCCATCTATAATCTATATCGTCAGCGTTTTCCTTCCTTGTCTATGTCGTCAGCGTGGTGCGTCTGCGGTTTTAGACAGGCCCCTTACCAAATGGTCGACGCATCCCATGATGCAAATTATAGAACTAAATTATTTTTTGAAGATACAACGAATATATTTAAGATCAAATAAATTATCGGTTTTTTACAATGAATATATTTTTTTTTGAAAAATATTGTTAATTGTTTTTACCAATAATAATATTTTTTTAGAAAAATATTATTATTTTTTAAATGAATATATTGTTTAACAACAAATATATTTTTTACAATCATCATTGTTATCTTCAAACAAATATTTTGATGTAAGTAATATTGCAACGTTTGTCACGCCATACCCTGGACCTTATATCAGAATAAGGCTATAAAACATTTTATACGATTTGTAATTTCATTTATCTTGAACACTTTTATTCGACAATAACCAACATTTGAATTTGGCGGGGTTTTACGAGAAGGTCCGGAATACATTCAGAATATCGGCGTATGTGAATAGATCTTACGGAAATGGCCGGAGAGACACGGGCGTTATTTGAAAAGCATCGGAAAATAACGGAATTTAAACACTGACGAATACTTTCCAAATCGCTGACGAATAGCATCGGCCTTGGCCGTTTTTCCACATCGTTTTTCTTACAATAGTAACGGAAAAGAATACAAAATGTCCTCTTGAGTTTATTTTTAGTTATACATACAACGGATTTACATACTTTTGACACTCTTTCAAAACGCAAAAGTTTTAGGGAAAGTCCCTTTAACTTTTGGAGGTAAATAAACCAGTAGACAAATACTTCAAGTTATGATAACATTTCAAGATCGATCATGCAAATAATACTGCCGTTAAGCCCCCTTTGCATTTTTTAATGTTCGTTTTAACTCTTACGGTGGGAGATCTCCTGCAATTCACTGCAAATGCACCACAAACACTTTACCATATCTTCCTCTTCAGATTGTAGACACCCCCTGTTCTGTCGAGATCTTATATTAGCATCGTCCTGGTATAAACTGATCTGTAGCATTATAAAAACACGATTTAATATATTGTTGAAAAGCTCTAATGTTTTAATGCATTTTCAAAACATTGCATACAAGAATCAATGGTTAGGGATATTATAAAAATGATATTACAATTTAACATACAACAGATGACGAACAACGGCTATCCATCCTACAAAGATTTATTAATCAAGATAAATTAGGCATTATGGAGTCACTATATAATAAATGAAATCAGATTTTCCATATAATCAAACATATCTTGGAAAAGATACAATTATCCGATTTAAAACACTACAATAACACACAATTAAAGGTTTGAAAATTAAAAAAAAACAAATAAAGAAAATTATGTGTAACAATATTTAAATATTGCAAAAGAATTTGTATTATAAACAGTCCATGCGATACTTGGTAATTACGAAATTTAATCTAAATAAAAAAATCGAGAATTGATAAAGTGTAATGGAAGGGTAAGGTAAGGTTTCGCGTTTTGGACAAATAAATATAGGTTGGTATTTCCCGGAGTGGCGGCCTCTGTCGGGGATTCGGGTACGGGCGATAAGTCAGCAACATAATGTAACGACATACACACGTACTTAATTATCTTAACACCCCCCCCTTAATATATTCAGTGAGCTTCGCTTAGTAAATCTGATCTTTTGCCATTACGCAAGAATCAGCTATGGAAAAACTCGGCGAAATGATATTATCACTGATATCTTTCTTACAGATTTCCTCCAAGTACATGCATCACGCATGTATGTACGGCATTTCCTTATTCTGAACGACTTTATTATCGCCACATGATCCTTAAACATTTGAATTAAAATATGTTTTAGATGACATCAGGAAGACGACCCGTACTGGTGTTGACCATATCTTGGATAGGGGATCTGCATGGTTAGATGTGGAAAGTGCACATTATAGAAATGCCTCGAACATTCATGGTACAAGATCGCCGGGTATGTAATTTTGTTTATTTAGTATGAGTTTGACACTTCTAGCTGGAAATATACTCCATGACACCACTGGAAACACAAGCTACCATTTATGACACACCATGCATTTATTTCATACATGTTTCTACGGACCCCTGCTAGGGCCATCTCATTTATACTTTGAGAGTCACTGTTGTGTTGCCGAGTAAAATAAAATACGATTATGTTAAATTACATTGTTGAGTATTTTCATCAGTTCGAATTTCGAGGTTGGAGAATCATGTTATACCAATGTGCGGATATATTTGTCTTCCAGTGTGCTCAATATAAAAATATTTTGGGTATGTATAAATCAATATAGTGTTAATATGTCAAACCCTAATGCTTTCACGCTATTGATATATTGCAGATTATATTACATTTTCAATTTTCAGATGTACAGCAGAATGACACTATTTCGGTATTAATAGTAACATACATGCGATCTGGGTCAAGTCTAACAGGCGATATAATGCAGCAAAGTACCGATTCATTTTATGTTTTTGAGCCACTAAGAGGTATTGGCAACAAAAACCGATCTTCATTTATCATTCACTATGTCAACAAAACGGTCAGGTACAATGCACTTCGTTGACCACTTTTGTAACCTGGCTTTTTATTGTCGATGCTTTTGTAAATGTATTGTCAGGGCACGGAATCAATCGTACTTTTCAAGGTCACTTTGAGACAGACGCGCTTAATTAAAGTCGAAATAATGGGTTTTTAAAAATAAAGCCTTAAAACAATGTTGTTCACGTATTGGTAACAAAAGCTTTCAATTGGTACCATTTTTTCGCTTAAAATGGTGTTTGAGAAAATGAAAAAAATGTCGTCTGCTTAAACTGTCGTCTGCTTAGATTTTAAAATTCGTCAGAATCATATTTGGCGAAACAATTGGCCTAGTGTCAAACAGCTTGGATCCTGATTAGA